>JAYJMB010057136.1:0-27410 GCA_036873735.1 Pouteria campechiana | reverse complement strand
TTATTCTTTTACAAATGTATTCAAGTTGCATTTCATTCCTCTAGATGATTCTCTTGGTCGTTTCCAGTGTTTAAAAGAAAGAAATTGTAATCAAATATATTGAAAATGATAAATTAAAGTATATAAGCTAAGAAAATCTCAATTTTCAGAAATCTTAAGTTAGTACCTCAGAGTTTCGAAGCAAACAAAGGTTTCAAAGATTTGAAATGTAATGCGTATCAAAGTTTTGAAGTTATTACTAGAATTTTTAAATAGGCTAAATTTAGATAGAATTGCATCCTGCACTTTTTAGAGGTCTAATGTTTAATATTCAGACTTTTGAAATAGCCTTTTACTTTCGAAGCAACCCTAGCATTTCATTTGCCCTGGAGGCTTCTGCTCGAGTTTCCCTAATAATAACCCCCATCACTCGAGTCCGAGCAGTTCTTTTCGACTCCTCCTCCTCCATCATGGGGCCTTTACCTTTATACACTCTCTTCCTTGGTGCCATGACTATACAAGGAAGATTATCGGATCATATAACAACATGATGTTAAGATATCAACTTAACTTATCAACATAAAAATTTTAATTGCATCTTATACTAACATTCCCACATGTAAACTAAAACTATGCATGTCATTCTATCACTAACTTCCAACACCCTTACCATTATAGTTTTGGGACTTATCTCAACTATCCTTTGGCATATCAAGCATACACGCTCTGGTAACACTCTATAACACCTCGCTTTTTTGAGGTGCTACTCAGGTAGGAATAGGAGGACTCTCCGTCAGAGTCTCCCCTGAACTTACCATCTTAACCTATATAAACATTCATGCATACCCACATATGCCCAGAATTATAGTTACACTATAAGGTAAAGTATATGAAAATCATCCTTGCATCTAATAAAGTGATGACATGCAATTTAAGACACTTCACACACTTAAGTTTACATTAATTACACCATTAACATACTAAATAATTCACACTTTTTATACATTCCAAAAGATATCAAAAAGATAAGAAATTTTGAATATCATGGTCTATCCCTCTCCTGAGCTCCAACCCCTTATTGGGCCCCATTTTCTGGTCAGTCAACTAAAACATAATAAAATAAAGTAAGTCTGAGTAACTCAGTAAGCAAGCATAAATTTAAATCAATTATCAAATCATAGAATGTATGTAATAAGATTCATATGCTCACAATAGGACTATATAGTCATAAATTAAATATAAATAGTGACAAAATTCCTCTTCCTTTCTAATACATCCCTTTCATTTCCTATCATCCATTGTATTTTTGCCTGCAACCAATTAATACTATATTCGGGAGGCCATCAACCAAAACAAGTGAAGACAACCACAACCAAATAGACTCATCATTCTTACAACTTTGTTGTACTCTGGCCTTTCTCTACTACCCTAGTTACAATGTTATAAGACTTGAAATATCTCACCTTCACTACAACTCGGGGGTCGTATGTTTCCCATTTACACCTACTAAGTAATCAGAGGAATCTCATAAATAATAGGTTGATTAGACCACTTCACCAAGAGAGGTAGTATCCACAAACAAAGCCTTAACAAGGGCAGGATCCCAATAACTAAATAGCCATACCGATAGGCATCCAAACCCAATTTGCTATAAATCATATATGGGTGAATGTGAAATTCCTACTCAAATTATTCAACATAGTATAAGACTTCCATTTAATTATCAAACCCTATAATATAAAACCTTTTGTCATTCGATGTTTATCATATCATCATAATTGTCTAAGCATACCTTCAATTCTCAACCAAGTAACCAAACTCAATTGCATACTAAGTTAAGACATCACTTTCAAATACATATATTTTACTAAATGAGTTCTTATGCTAAGCCATTGATTATCATAACATCATAACATAATCCTTCTTATGTCTTCATTATTTTCCAATTTTTTTCAAAGATATTCCCATAAAGCATACCTTTAATTAGTTGAAATATCATAAAAATACCTAAATTATCAAAATATCCAAAATAAAATTTTGCCAAAGTTACTATTCACAACAACACCTTGCCGCAACAGGGAAATATCTTGCCACAGCAAGGCAGCAACATACCAATTTACATTGTTCACAAGGAAATATTGCTACGGCAAGGACATTCCTTACCGCAGCAGGGGACTGTCTTGCCACGACAGGGTATTTACTGTCTCTGTTTTTGCACTTTTTTAAGTTTCTTGCCGCGGCAAAGTCCCTACTACCCACTTGTTTTTCATGAAAACTTATCCTATTATCTCATTCCCCATGTCCCTTGTTTAACCACTTTAACTTCCTCTTATTTCACTTTGTTTAACCTTGATTCTAATCTATTATTCCCACCTATCCATTAAAATGCTTCGATAAACAATACTATCCCATTTATATCATGTGGTGAGTTCATAACCTTTAGTGAAGTTCATAATACTTCACATGTACTAAATTACTTCCCAATTATATTCATTTCTTTCATTCATACTTAATTCTTCTTCTTTCCAAAATTCTCATTACACAATCCATTTGGTTTGCACATGTCTAAAGTATAATAGGCTAACTTTATCCCAAAATTAACTCATAATATAATTGAACATTATCAATAATGAAGGATCCAAATTTCAATAGTACTTAAGCAAATAAACCTGCTTACCTTGTTAATACACCTTTTCTTTAGTTGAAATTCTTGTATTTCCAAGATTTCCTTCACAATTCAGAAATTCTACATTTAAACATATGGTTGATGAGCATTCAATTGCATTCATTGCCCATAGAGAATAGTCACTGCAGATTTCATTCTAGTTTTATAACACTACCTCAATTAGGGTTTTACTAATTACTTATCTATAATTCAATTAAGATGTGATTATGGAATCATTAACAAAAGTTAAACACTACCTTAACTTATGTTTTCCCTAAACCCTAACTTCTCAATTATGAAGATTTACTTTAAAAATCCAAAATTCAAAAATTCTAGCCATTAGAAACCATTAGTGGGTGATGAAAATTGCTTACCACTTACTTTACTCCAAGTGAAATCCACCGAATTAAGTTGTAAGATGAAATCCCAATTCGTTCTTCAACTTCCACAATCTCAATCTGCTGATTTTAGTGTTTGCTTGATACTAGGGTGTTGCTAAACTGATTATTATCAATTTCCCCAACTTAATTTGTCAAATCCCATGTGAAACAAAGTTTTTTGAAACTTGGGAATGAAAGGGGAAGGCTAGAAATGGATGAGGTTGAAAGATGGAGCTAGTGGAGCATTTTAAGCTCCACCCCTCATGGTACTCTAATGGTGCATACTGACAGAGGTACATGCGACCCATCTATCATATATTTTGACCTTCTCTAGCACTGAAATTTCTTCCTATACACCATAATACTTAATTCATCCATCACTCCACCATGATTCTTCCATTTATATTACAAATTATACATATATGGCTCCTTTATATACTATAAAATAGTTCTTTATATTTTAGAAATTTCAAGGTCTCACAATATTCAAGGTGCATTTATTTAATCTAGATGACTCTCTTTGCCTTTTCCCTATTCAAAAGAAAGAAATTGTAGTCAAACTTATTATAAATGATGAATTAAAGTATGGAAGCTAAGAAAATATCCAATTTTAAAAGTTTGAAGCTACTACCTTAGAGTTCCAAAGTAGGAAAAGTTTGAAAAAATTTGAAATGTAATGTGTATTAGAGTTTTGAAGTAACAACATCAAAATTTTAAATTGGGTAAATTTGGGAGAATTGCATCTTACACTTTTTTGAGGTGTAAATTTTATTGTTAAGACTTCTAAAATAGCCTTTTGCTGAGAATCGTCATTCTTCAGAAGTCTGAAAATTATTTTTAAAGTTCTAAAGTAGGCAAAAAAATAATCTTTTAAAACTACAAGGTCTCATAGGAAATGTGTTCTTTTACAAACATATTTACGTTGCATTTCATTCCTCTAAATATTCTCTTGGTCGTTTCAAGTGTTCAAAAGCAAGAAATTATGATCAAATATATTGTAATTGATGAATTAACGTATGTAAGTTAAGAAAATCTAGATTTTCAGAGAAATCTTAAATTAGTACCTCAGAGTTCCAAAGCAGACAAAGTTTGAAATGTAACATGTATCAGAGTTTTGAAGTTATTACCTTAGAATTTTTTGATAGGCTAATTTTTGATAGAATTGCATCCAACACTTTTTAGAGGTCAAATATTAAATGTTCAGTCTTCTAAAATAGCCTTTTGCTTAGAATTGTAGTACATCAGAAGTTTGAAAACTCTTTTCAAAGTTCTGTAGTAGGCCAAAAAAAAAAAAAGAATTCTAGAACAATGAGGATTCACAAAAAATGTATTATTTTACAAACATAATTCAAGGGGCATTTCATTTTTCTAGATGATTCTGTTGGCCATTTCTCACATTTAAAAGCAAGAAATTGTAATCAAACTTATAGTGAATTAAAGTATGTAAGCTAAAAAAATCTCAATTTTTAGAAGTCTTAAGTTAGTACATTAGAGTTCTTAAGTCGACAAAGTTTGAAAAAATTTGATATTTAATGCATTAAAGAGTTTCAAAGTTATTACATCAGAATTTTAAAATAGGCTAAATTTAGATAGAATTGCATCTTGTGAATTTAGAGCTCTAAGGTTTAATGTTAAGACTTTTGAAATAGCCTTTTGCTTAGATTTGTCGTACTTCAATAGTTGCAAAACCATTTTCAAAGTTCTGAGGTAGGCAAAAAATAAATAATAGATTTCTAAAACAATGAGAATTCATGGTAAATGTATTATTTTACCAACATATTCAACATGCATTTAATTCATTTGGATGACTTGCTTTTCCTTTACACGCGTTCAAAAGAAATAAATTGAAGTCAAACTAATTGTAAATGATTTATTAAAGTATGTAAGCTAATAAAATTTAGATTTTCAAAAATCTGAAGTTAGTACTTTAGAGTTCTAAAGTAGGCAAAGTTTGAAAAGATTTGAAATATAACGTGTATCAGAGTTTTGAAGTTATTACTTCAAAAATTTTTAATAGGCTAAATTATTAGAGAATCGGAGGTGTGCTTTTTAGAGGTCTAATTTTAAATGGTCAGACTTTTGAAATAGCATTTTGCTTAGAATTGTCGGACTTCAAAAGTTTGAAAAATGTTTTTGAATATCTAAGATAGGCAAAAGAAAAATAATAGATTTTCGGAACAATAACTATTCATGAAAAATGTATTATTTTACAAACGTATTCAAGGTACATTTCATTCCTCTAGATGATACTCTTAGTCATTTTTCTTTTATAAAAGTAAGAAATTATACTCAAACATATAGTGAATAAAAGTATATAAGCTAAGAAAATCTCAATTTTTGAAAGTCTTAAGTTAGTACCTCATAGTTTTTAAAAGACTTGATATTTAATGCATTAAAGAGTTTTGAAGTTATTACATCAGAATTTTTAAATAGGCTAAATTTGAATGGAATTGCATCCTGCAAATTTTAGAGACCTAAAGTTTAATGTTTAGAATTTAGAAATAGCCTTTTGCTTTGAATTATCGTACTTTAGAAGTTACAAAAACATTTTCAAAGTTCTAAAGTAGGCAAAAAAAATAACAAATTTCTGAAACAATGAAGTTTTATGGTAAATTTATTATTTTAGAAACATATTCAACGTGCATTTAATTCATTTGGATGATTTGCTTTGCCTTTGCCCACATTCAAAAGAAAGAAATTGAAGCCAAACTAATTGTAAATGATGAATTAAAGTATAGAAGCTAAGAAAATCTCAAATTTTAAAAGTTTAAAGTTACTACCTCAAAGTTCTGAAGTAGGAAAAGTTTGAAAATATTTGAAATGTAAGGTGTATCAAAATTATTAATTTATTACTTAAAAACTTTAAATTGGATAAATTTGAAAGAATTGCATCTTGTGCATTTCAGAGGTTTAAAGTTTGATGTTAAAACTTTTAAAATAGCCTTTTGTTGAGACATATCATTCTTCAGAAGTCTAAAAATTGTTTTAAAAGTTCTCATGTAGGTAAAAAAATTATATTTTTTAAACTACAAGGATTCACAGCATTTACAAACATATTCAAGTTGCATTTCATTCCTCGAGATGATTCTCTTGGTCATTTCAAGCATTTAAAAGCAAGAAATTGTGATCAAATGTATTGTAAATGATGAATTAAAGTATGTAAGCTAAGAATATCTAGATTTTCAGAAATCTTAAGTTAGTACCTTAGAGAACTAAGGCAAACAAATTTGAAAAGATTTGAAATCTAATGTGTATCAGAGTTTTGAAGTTATTACTTCAACATTTTTAATAGGCTAAATTATGATAGAATTGTAGCCTATGCTTTTTAGAGGTCTAATGTTAAATGGTCAGACTTCTGAAATAGCATTTTGCTTAGAATTGTTGGACTTCAGATGTTTGAAAACCATTTTTGAAGTTTTGAAGTTGGAAAAAGAATAACAAATTTCTAGGAAAATGAGGATTCTTGAAAAATGTATAATTTTACAAACATATTCAAGGAGCATTTCATTCATCTAGTTGATTCTCTTGGTCCTTTCCCACGCATAGAAGCAAGAAATTATACTCAAATATATTGTGAATAAAAGTATGTAAGCTAAGAAAATCTTAATTTTCTTAACTCTTAAGTTAGTACCTCAGAGCTAAAGTAGTGAAAGTTTGAAAAGATTTGATATGTAACGCATTAAAGAGTTTTGAAGTTATTACATCAGAATTTTTAAATAGGCTAGATTTGGATAGAATTGCATCCCGCGAATTTTAGAGGTCTAAAGTTTAATGTTTAGACTTCTAAAATAGCCTTTTGCTTAGAGTTGTCGTACTTCAAAAGTTACAAAACCATTTTCAAAGTTCTAAAGCAGACAAAAGGAAAATAATAGATTTCTGAAAGAACAAGGATTCACGGTAAATATATTATTTTACAAACATATTCAAAGTGCATTTAATTTATCTGAATGATTTTCTTTGCCTTTACCTACATTCAAAAGAAAGAAATTGAAGTCAAACTAATTGTAAATGATGAATAAAAGTATAGAAGCTAAGAAAATCTCAAATATTATAAGTTTGAAGTTACTACCTCAAAGTTCTAAAGTAGGAAAAATTTGAAAACATTTGAAATGTAACTTGTATCAGAGTTATAAATTTATTACTTAAAAATTTTAAATTGGATAAATTTGAAAGAATTGATCCTGTGCATTTTAGAGGTCTAAAGTTTGATATTAAGACTTCTGAAATAGCCTTTTGCTGAGAATTATCATTCTTCAGAAGTCCAAAAATTGTTTTTAAGGTTTTGAAGTTGGTAAAAAAATTATATTTTTTAAACTATGAGGACACAACATTTACAAATGTATTCAAGTTGCATTTCATTCTTCTAGATAATTCTCTTGGTTGTTTCAAGCATTTAGAAGCAAGAAGTTGTGATCAAACATATTGTAAATGATGAATTACATTATGTAAGCTAAGACTATCTAGATTTTCAAAAATCTTAAGTTAGTACCTTAGAGTACTAAGGCAAACAAATTTGAAAAGACTTGAAATGTAATGTGTATCAGAGTTTTGAGGTTATTGCTTCAACATTTTTTAATAGGTTAAATTATGATAGAATTGCAGCCTATGCTTTTTAGAGGTCTAATGTTAAATGGTCAGACTTTTGAAATAGCATTTTGCTTAGAATTGTTGGACTTCAGATGTTAGAAAACCATTTTTGAAGTTTTGAAGTTGGAAAAAGAATAACAAATTTCTAGAAAAATGAGGATTCTTGAAAAATGTATAATTTTACAAACGTATTCAAGGTGCATGTCATTCATCTAGTTGATTCTCTTGGTACTTTCCCATGTATAAAAGCAAGAAATTATACTTAAACATATTATGAATAAAAGTATGTAGGCTAAGAAAATCAAGATTTTCTGAAGTCCTAAGTTAGTACCTTAGAGTTCTGAAGTAGTTAAAGTTTGAAAAGATTTGATATGTAATGCATTAAAGAGTTTTGAAGTTATTACATCAGAATTTTTAAATATGCTAAATTTTGATAGAATTGCATCCTATGCATTTTATAGGTCTAATGTTTAATGTTTAGACTTTAGAAATAGCCTTTTGCTTAGAATTATTGTAGTTCAGAAGTTTGAAAACGATTTTTAAAGTTCTGAAGTAGGCAAGAAAAAAATGATTTCAGAAACAATGAGGATTCACATAAAATGAATTATTTACAAACATAATCAAGGTACATTTAATTCATCTGGATGATTCTCTTTGCCTTTTCCTGCGTTCAAAAGAAAGAAACTATAGTCAAACTTATTGTAAATGATGAATTAAAGTATGGAAGCTTAGAAAATCTCCAATTTTAAAAGTTTGAAGTTACTACCTCAGCATTCTGAAGTAGGAAAAGTTTGAAAACATTGGAAATGTAACGTGTATCAGAGTTCTGAAGTTATTACTTATAAATTTTAAATAGGGTAAATTTGGAAGAATTGCATCCTACATGTTTTACAGATGTAAATTTTATTGTTAAGACTTCTGAAATAGCCTTTTTCTAAGAATTGTCATTCTTCAAAAGTCTGAAATTTATTTTTAAAATTCTAAAGTTGGTAAAAAAATCATATTTCTTAAACTATGAAGACTCATAGGAAATGTATTCATTTAAAAATGTATTCAAGTAGCATTTCATCCCTCTAGATGATTCTTTTGGTCCTTTCAAGCATTTAAATGCAAGTAATTGTAACCAAACATATTGTAAATGATGAATTAAATAATATAAGCTAAGAAAATCTAGATTTTCAAAATCTTAAGTTAGTACCTTAGAATTCTAAAGTAGACAAAGTTTGAGAAAATTTGAAATATAACGCGTATAAGAGTTTCGAAGTGATTACTTCAAAATTTTTTAATAGGCTAAATTATGATAGAATTGCATCTTGTGCTTTTTAGAGGTCTAATGTTTAATGGTCAGACTTCTGAAATAGCCTTTTGCTTAGAATTATTGTACTTTAGAAGTTTGAATGCCATTTTCAAAGTTCTAAAGTAGGCAAAAAAAAGATAACAGATTTCTAGATCAATAAGGAATCATAGAAAATGTATTATTTAACAAACATAAACAAGAGGCACTTCATTTTTCTAGATGATTCTCTTGGCCATTTCTCACGTTTAAAAGTAAGAAATTATACTCAAACATATTGTAAATGATGAATTAAAGTATATAAGCTAAGAAAATCTCAATTTTTAGCAGTCTTAAGTTATTAACTCAAAGTTCTAAAGTAGACAAAGTTTAAAAAGATTCGAAAGGTAATGCATTACTGAGTTTTGAAGTTATTACATCAGAAACTTTTAAATAGGCTAAATTTGGATAGAATTGCAACCTACGCATTTGAGAGGTCTAATGTTTAATGTTCAGACCCTTGAAGTAGCCTTTTGCTTAGAATTGTCATACTTCAAAAGTTTGAAAACCATTTTTAAAGTTCCAAAGTAGGCAAAACAAAAAAAATTATATATTTTCAGAACAATGAGGATTCTCGAAAAATGTATTATTTTACAAACGTAATCAAGGGGCATTTCATTTTTCTTGATGATTCTCTTTGCCGTTTCATGCATTTAAAAGAAAGAAATTGTACTCAAACATATTGTAAATGATGAATTAAAGTATATAAGCTATGAAAATCTTGATTTTCAGAAGTCTTAAGTTAGTACCTCAGAGTTCTGAAGTAGACAGTTTGAAAAGATTTGATATGTAACCTGTTAAAGAGTTTTGAAGTTATTACATCAGAATTTTTAAATAGGCTAAATTTGGATTGAATTTCATCCTGCTTATTTTAGAAGTCTAATGTTTAATGTTCAGACTTTTGAAATAGCCTTTAGCTTAGAATTATCACAGTTCAGAAGTTTTAAAACTATTTTTAAAGTTCTAAAGTAGGCAAGAAAAAAATAGATTTCTGAATAACAAGATTCACGTAAACTGTATTATTTTACAATTGTATTCGAGGTGCATTTAATTCATCTGGATGATTCTCTTTGCTTTTTCCACATTCAAAAGAAAGAAATTAGGTCAAACTTATTGTAAATGATGAATTAAAGTATGGAAGCTAAGCAAATATCCAATTTTAGAATTTTGAAGTTACTACCTCATAATTCTGAACTAGGAAAAGTTTCAAAACATTTGAATTGTAACATGTATTAGAGTTCTGAAGCAGGAAAAGTTTGAAAATATTTCAAATGTGATGTGTATCAGAGTTTTAAAGTTATTACCTAAAAATTTAGATAGGGTAAATTTGGAAGAATTGCATCCTGCACATTTTAGAGGTGTAAAGTTTATTGTTAAGACATCTTAAAAACCTTTTTGCTAAGAATTTTCATTTGTCAAATGTCTAAATATTATTTTTAAAATTATGAAGTAGGTAAAAAAATCATATTTCTCAAACAATGAGGACTCATTAGAAATGTATTCTTTTACAAACATATTCAAGTTGCATTTCATTCCTCTAGACGATTCTCTTAGCCGTTTCAAGCATTTAAAAGCAAATAACTGTAATCAAATGATGAATTAAACTATGTAAGCTAAGAAAATCTATATTTTCAAAATCTTAAGTTAGTACCTTGGAATTCTAAAGTAGACAAAGTATGAAAAGATTTGAAATGTAATGCGTATCAGAGTTTTGAGTTATTACTTCAGAATTTTTTAATAAGAAAAATTATGATAGGATTGTATCGTGTGCTTTTTTGAGGTCTAATGTTTAATGGTCAAACTTCTGAAATAGCCTTTTGCTTAAAATTATCGTACTTCAGAAGTTGGAAAACTATTTTCAAAGTTCTGAAGTAGGCAAAAAAAAAAAAAAAACAGATTTCTAGATCAAAGAGGATTCATGGAAAATGTATTATTTTACAAACATAATCAAGGGGCATTTTATTTTTTTAGATCATTCTCTTGGCCATTTCCCGCATTTAAAAGTAAGAAATTATACTCAAACATATTGTAAATGATGAATTAAAGTATGTAAGCTAAAAAAATCTCAATTTTCACAAGTCTTAAGTTAGTATCTCAGAGTTCTGAAGTAAACAAAGTTTGAAAAGATTTGAAATGTAACGCATTACTGAGTTTTGAAGTTATTATTTTAGTAATTTTAAAATAGGCTAAATTTGGATAGAATTATATCCAGTGTATTTGAAAGGTCTAATGTTTAATGTTTAGACTCTTGAAATAGCTTTTTGCTTAGAAATGTCGTACTTCAGAAGTTCGAAAACCATTTTTAAATTTCTGAAGTAAGTAAGAAAAAAGCAAATTTCTGAAACAATGAGGATTCACTGTAAATATATTATTTTACAAACATATTCAAAGTACATTTAATTCATCTGAATGATTTGCTTTGCCTTTACCTACGCTCAAAAGAAAGAAATTGAAGTCAAACTAATTGTAAATGATGAATTAAAGTCTGAAAGCTAAGAAAAATCTCCATTTTTGCAAGTTTAAAGTTACTATCTCGGAGGTCTGTAGTAGGAAAGTTTGAAAACATTTGAAAGGTTACATGTATCAGAGTTTTGAAGTTATTACTTAAAAATTTTAAATAGGGTAAATTTGGAAGAATTGCACTTGCACATTTTAGAGGTGTAAAGTTTATTATTAAGACTTCTGAAATAGCCTTTAGCAGAGAATGTCATTCTTCATAAGTGTGAAAATTATTTTTAAAGTTCCGAAGTATGTAAAAAAATCATATTTCTTAAACTACAAGGACTCATAGGAAATGTATTCTTTTACAAACATATTTAAGTTACATTTCATTCCTGTAGATGATTCTCTTGGTCATTTTAAGCATTAAAAGCAAGTAATTATAATCAAACATATTGTAAATGATGAATTAAAGTCTATAAGCTAAGAAAATCTAGATTTTCAGAATCTTAAGTTAGTACCTTAGAGTTCTAAAGCAGATAAAGTTTTCAAAGATTTGAAATGTAATGCGTATCAGAGTTTTGAAGTTATTACTTTAGAATTTTTAAATAGGCTAAATTTGGATAGAATTGCATCCTACGCTTTTTAGAGATCTAGTGTTTAATGCTTAGACTCTTAAAATAGCCTTTTGCTTAGAATTGTCATACTTCAAAAGTTTGAAAACCATTTTCAAAGTTCTAAAGTAGGGAAAAAAAAGATTTTTGGAACAATGAGGATTCATGAAAAATTTATTATCTTACAAATGTAATCAAGGGTCATTCCATTTTTCTAGATGATTCTCTTGGTCATCGTTTCTCACTTTTAAAAGTAAGAAATTAGACTCAAACATATTGTAAATGATCAATTAAAGTATGTAAGCTAAGAAAATCTTGATTTTCAGAAGTCTTAACATAGTACCTCAAAGTTTTAAAATAGACAAAGTTTGAAAAGATTTGAAATGTAATGCACCACTGAGTTTTGAAGTTGTTACATCATGAATTTTTAAATAGGCAAAATTTGAATAGAATTACCTCCTACACATTTCAGAGGTATAAAGTTTATTTTTTAGACTTTTGAAATAGCCTTTTGCTTAGAATTATCATACTTCAGAAGATTTAGCAACATTTGTAAAATTCTGATGTAGGTAAAAAAAAAAGGATTTCTGAAACAATGAGGATTCAAAGAAATTATAATATTTTTTACAACCATATTCAAGTTGTATTTCATTCCTCTAGATGATTCTCTTGGTCATTTCCCACATTTAAAAGTAGGAAATTATACTCAAATATATCGTAAATGATGAACTAAAGTATGTAAGTTAAAAAAAATCTTGATTTCAAGAAATCTTAAATTAGTACCTCAGAGTTCTGAAGTAGACAAAGTTTGAAAAGATTTAAAATATAATTCATATTGGAGTTTTGAAGTAATTACTTCAAAATTTTTAAATAGGCTAAAATTGAATAGAATTGCATCTTGTGCTTTTTAGAGGTCTAATGTTTAATGTCCAGATTTCTGAAATAGCCTTTTTCTTAGAATTATTGTAGTTCAGAAGTTTGAAAACCATTTTAAAAGTTCTAAAGTAGGCATGAAAAAAATAAATTTCTAAAAACAACGAGGATTCACGTAAAATATATTATTTTACAAACATATTCAAGGTGCATTTAATTCATCTGGATAATTCTCTTTGCCTTTTTTCACATTCAAAAGAAAGAAATTTTAGTCAAACTTATTATCAATGATGAATTAAAGTATGGAAGCTAAAAAAATCTCTAATTTTAGAAGCTTAAGGTTACTACCTTAGAGTTCTGAAGTTAGAAAAGTTTGAAAATTTTGAAAGGTTACATGTATCAGAGTTCTTAAATTATTACTTAAAAATATTAAATAGGGTAATTTTGGAAGAATTGCATCCTGCACGTTTTAGAGGTGTAAAGTTTATTGTTAAGACTTTTGAAATATCCTTTTGCTGATAATTGTCATTCTTTAGAAGTCTGAAAATTAATTTTAAGTTCTGAAGAAGGTAAAGAAATCATATTTGTTAAACTATGAGGACTTAGATGAAATGTATTCTTTTACAAACATATTCAAGTTGCATTTTATTCCTCTAGATGATTCTCTTGGTCATTTCATGCATTTAAAATCAAGTAATTGTAATGAAACATATTGTAAATATTCAATTAAAGTATACAAGCTAAGAAAATATAGATTTTCAGAATCATAAGTTACTACCTTAGAGTCTCAAAGCAAACAAAGTTTAAAAAGATTTGCAATGTAATGCATATTAGAGTTTAGAAGTTATTACTTTAGAAGTTTTTAATAGGCTAAATTATGATAGAATTGCATCTTGTGCTTTTTAGAGGTCTACTGTTAAATGGTCAGACTTCTGAAATATCATTTTGCTTAGAATTGTCGGACTTAAGAAGTTTGAAAACCATTTTCAAAGTTCTAGAGTAGGCAAAAAAAAAACAAATTTCTAGAACAAAGAGGATTCATGGAAAATGTGTTATTTAACAAAAATATTCAAGGTGCATTTCATTCTTCTAGATGATTCTCTTGGTTGTTTCCCGTGTATAAAAGCAAGAAGTTGTACTTAATCATACTGTGAATTAAAGTATGTAAGTTAAGAAAATCTCAATTTTCAGAAGCCTTAAGTTAGTACCTCAAAGTTCTAAAGAAGACAAAGATTGAGAAGATGAAACGTAGTGTGTTATTGAGTTTTGAAGTTATTACATCAGGATTTTTTTAAATAGGCTAAATTTGGATGGAATTGCATCCTATGAATTTCAGTGGTCAAAAGTTTATTATTCAGACTTCTGAAATAGCCTTTTGCTTAGAATAGTCATACTTTGAAAGTTAGAAAACTATTTTTAGGGTTTCTGAAGCAGGCAAAAAAAATAGATTTCTAAAACAACAAGAATTTATGGGAAATGTATTATTTTACAAACGTATTTAACATGCATTTAATTCATATGGATGATTCGCTTTGCCTTTACACATGTTCAAAAGAAAGAAATTGTAGTCAAATTAGTTGTAAATGATGAATTAAAGTATTAAAGTTAAGAAAATCTCCAATTTTAGAAGTTTTGAAGCTACTACCATAAAGTTCAGAAGTAGGAAAAGTTTGAAAACATTTAAAATGTAATGTGTATCAAAGTTACGATGTCATTACTTAAAAATTTTAAATTGGATAAATTTGAAAGAATTGCATCCCATGCATTTAGAGGTTTAAAGTTTGAAGTTAAGACTTTTGAAATTGCCTGTTGCTAAGAATTGTCATTCTTTAGAAGTCTGAAAATTGTTTTAAAAGTTTCAAAGTAGGTAAAAAAATAATATTTTTTAAACTACAAGGACTTACAGGAAATGTATTGTTTAACAAACATATTCAGGTTGCATTTCATTCTTCTAGATGATTCTCTTAGTCATTTGAAGCATTTAAAAGTAAGAAATTATAATCAATCATATTGTAAATGATGAATTAAAGTATGCAAGCTAAGACAATCTCAATTTTCAGAAGTCTTAAATTAGTACCTCAGAGTTTTGAAGTAGACAAAGTTTGAAAAGATTTGATATATAACGCATTAAAGAGTTTTGAAGTTATTACATCAGAATTTTTGAATAGGCCAAATTTGGATATAATTACATCCTGTGCATTTTAGAAATCTAATGTTTAATATTCAGACTTTTGAAATTGCCTTTTGTTTAGAATTATCGTAGTTCAGAAGTTTGAAAATCATTTTTAAAGTTCTGAAGTAGGCAAGAAAAAAATAGATTTATGAAACAACAAGGATTCATATAAAATTTATTATTTTACAAACGTATTCAAGGTGCATTTAATTCATCTGGATGATTCTCTTTGCCTTTTTCCATATTCAAAAGAAAGAAACTATAGTCAAACTTATTGTAAATGATGAATTAAAGTATGGAAGCTAAGAAAATCTCCAATTTTAGAAGTTGGAAGTTACTATCTCAATGTTCTGAAGCAAGAAAAGTTTAAAAACATTTGAATTATAGTGTGTATCAAAGTTCTAAAGTTATTACCTAAAAATTTAAAATAGGGTAAATTTAGAAGAATTGTATCTAGCACATTTTAGAGGTGTAAATTTACTATGAAAACATTTGAAAAACCTATTTGCTGAGAATTGTCATTTGTCTAATGTCTGAAAATTATTTTTAAAATTCTAAAGTAGGTGAAAAAATCATATTTCTACAACTATGAGGATTCATTGGAAATGTATTCTTTTACAAATATATTCAAGTTGCATTTCATTCCTCTAAATGATTCTTGGTCCTTTCAAGCATTTAAAAGCAAGTAACTATAATCAAACATATTGTAAATGATGAATTAAACTATGGAAGCTAAGAAATTCTAGATTTTTTGGAATCTTAAGTTAGTACCTTAGAATTCTAAAGCAGTCAAAGTTTGAAAAGATGTTATTTGTATCGCATTAAATAGTTTTAAAGATATTATATCAAAATTTTTAAATAGGATAAATTTGGATTGAATAGCATCTTGATCATTTTAAAGGTCTATTGTTTAATATTCAGACTCTAAAAATAGCCTTTTTCTTATAATTTTTGTATTTCAAAAGTTCAAAAAACATATTGAAAGTTCTAAAACAGGAAAAAAAAAAACATTTCCGGAACAACAATGATTCTGAAATAGCCTTTTGCTGAGAATTGTCATTCTTTAGAAGTTTGAAAATTAATTTTAAAGTTCTGAAATAGGTAAAAAAATCATATTTCTTAAGCTACAAGGACTGATAGGAAATGTATACTTTTACAAACATATTCAGGTTGCATTTCCTTTCTTTAGATGATTCTCTTGGTTGTTTTAAGTGTTTACAAGCAAGAAATTGTAATCAAACATATTGAAATTGATGAATTAAAGTGTGTAGGCTAAGAAAAACTAGATTTTCAGAAATCATAAGTTAGTACTTCAGAGTTCTAAAGTAGACAAAGTTTAAAAAGATTTGAAATGTAACGCATATCAGAGTTTTGAAGTTATTACTTTAGAATTTTTTAATAGGCTAAATTATGATAGAATTGCATCCTAGGCTTTTTACAAGTCTAATGTTTAATGGTCAGACTTTTGAAAAGCCTTTTTCTTAGAATTATCATACTACAAAAGTTTGAAAACCGTTTTCAAAGTTTTGATGTAGGAAAAAAAATAACAGATTTCTAGAATAATGAGGATTCACAAAAAATGTATTATTTTACAAATGTATTCAAGGTGCATTTCATTCCTCTAGATGATTCTCTTGGTTGTTTCCAGTGGTTAAAAGCAAGAAATTGTAATCAAACATATTCTAAATGATGAATTAAAGTATGTAAGTTAAGAAAATCTCAATTTTCAGAAATCTTAAGTTTATATCTCACAGTTTTGAAGCGGACAAAGTTTTCAAAGATTTGAAATATAATGTGTATTAGAGTTTTTAGATTTTTACTTTAGAATTTTTAAATAGGTTAAATTTGGAAAGAATTGCATCTTGCGCTTTTTAGAAGCCCAATTTTTAATATTCAAACCTTGAAATAGCCTTTTGCTTAGAATTGTCATACTTCAAAAGTTTGAAAATCGTTTTCAAAGTTTAGAAGTAGGGGAAAAAATAGATTTTTGGAACAATGAGGATTCATGAAAAATGCATTATTTTACAAATGAAGTAAAGGGACATTTTATTTTTCTAGATGATTCTCTTGGTCATTTCTCATGTTTAAGAGTAAGAAATTGTACTCAAATATATTGTAAATGATGAATTAAAGTATGTAAGCTAAGAAAATCTTGATTTTAAAAAGTCTTAAGTTAGTACCTCAGAGTTTTGGAGTAGACAAAGTTTTAAAAGATTTGAAATATAATTTGTATCAGAGTTTTGAAGTTATTGCTTCAGATTTTTTAAATAGGCTAAATTTGAATAGAATTACATCTTGTGCATTTTAGAGGCTTAATGTTTAATGTGCAGACTTCTGAAATAGCCTTTTGCATAGAACCATCATAGTTCAGAATGTTGAAAACCATTTTCAAAGTTTTCAACTAGGCTTAAAAAAAAGATATCTGAAACAACAAGGATTCACGTAAAATGTATTATTTTACAAATGTATTCAATGTGGCATTTATTTCATCTAGATGATTCTCTTTGCCTTTTTCTACATTGAAAATAAAGAAATCATAGTCAAACTTATTATAAATGATAAATTAAAGTTTGGAAGCTAAGAAAATCTCTAATTTTAGAAGTTTGAAGTTACTACCTCAGAGTTTTAAAGTAAGAAAGTTTGAAAACATTTAAAATGTAACGCGTATTAGAGTTCTAAAGTTATTACTTAAAAATTTTAAATAGGGTAAATTTGGACGAATTGCATCCTACACGTTTTAGAGGTATAAAGTTTGATGTTAAGACTTCTGAAATATCCTTTTACTAAGAATTATCGTTCTTCAGAAGTCTAAAAATTGTTTTTAAAGTTCTAAAGTAGGTAAGAAAATCATATTTCTTAAACTACAAGGACTCATAGGAAATGTATTTTTTTATAAACATATTCAATTTGCATTTCATTCCTCTGCAAGATTCTCTTGGTTGTTTCAAGCATTTAAAAGCAAGAAATTATAATAAAACCTATCTTAAATGATGAATTAAAGTATGTAATCTAAGAAATTCTAGATTTTCAAAAATCTTAATGTAACAACCCGGCGCTATAGTGCATATTATCCACTTTACCTAGTGCATCTTTAGCAGGAGCTTCACCGGCCTCACAGATTTATCCCTTCCGAGGCCATGCCCCTCCAGGCCTGTCCCTCCACCCGCCCCAAAATGGGTGACCCCTTTGCAACTGAGCCTCACATATTTAGCTCAGGACTCCTTCCCTCACCCGGGCGATGTGGGATCTCACATCCACCCCTCCCTAGGGCTGCCATGTCCTCATGGCACACACCCCCTTAGACTATTTGGAGTCAGCTCTAATACTAACTGTAACATCTCAATGCTATAGTGCATATTGTCTACTTTGCTAAGTGCATCCTTAGCAGGAACCTCACCGGCCTCACAGATTTGTCCCTTCCGAGGGCCATGTCCCTTCGGGCTTGTCCTCCCGCCTACCCCAAAGTGGGTGACACCTTTGCAACTGAGCCTCACATATTTAGCTCAAGACTCCCTCCCTCATCCGGGCGATGTGGGTCTGTGATGTGAGACCTCACATAGCCCTAGTGAGGGAAGGAGTCCTAGGCTAAATATGTGAGGCTCAGTTGTAAAGGTGTCACCCGTGTACCGGGGGCAAGACGGGCCTGCCTGGGACAAAGTCGTGCGCCAATAAGGTTCCTTGTAAGGATGCACTATGCCAAAGCAGACAATATGCTTCTGCTGCGTACTCTGAGAGGAAGTCATAGAGAAGTCACCCATTTTAGGGTGGGTGGCAGGATGGGCCCGGAGGTGCGTGGCCCCGTAAGGAAAAAATCCATGAGGCTGGTGAGATTCCTGCTAAGGATGCATAGGGCAAAGCGAACAATATACACTATATGCCGCATCATTACACTTAAGTTAGTACCTAAGAGTTCTAAAGTAGACAAAGTTTGAAAAGATTTGAAATGGAACATGTATCAAAGTTTTGAAGTTATTACTTCACAATGTTTTAGTAGGCTAAATTATGATAGAATTGCACCCTGCACCTTTTCTAGGTCTAATGTTAAATGGTTAAACTTTTGAAATAGCCTTTTGCTTAAAATTATCATAATTCAGAAGTTTGAAAACCGTTTTAAAAGTTCTGAAGTAGACAAAAAAAAAAAGAAATTTCTAGAACAATGAGGATTCACGAAAAATGTATTATTTTACAAATGTATTCAAGGCCTATTTTATTCCTCTAGATGATTCTCTTGGTCATTTCTCATGTATAAAAGCAAGAAATTATATTCAAACATATTGTGAATTAAAGTATTTAAGCTAAGAAAATCTTGATTTTCAGAAGTCTTATGTTAGTACCTCTAAGTTCTGAAATAGACAAAGTTTGAAAAAATTTGATATGTAACGCGTTAAAAAGCTTTGAAGTTAATACATTAGAATTTTTAAATAGGCTAAATTTGGATAGAATTGCATCCTGCACATTTTAGAGGTCTAAAGTTTAATGTTCAGACTTGTGAAATAGCCTTTTGCTTAGAATTATCATACTTCAGAAGTTACAAAACCATTTTCAAAGTTCTGAAGCAGGTAAAAAAATAACAGATTTTTGAAATAACGAGGATTTAAGGTAAATGTATAGTTTTACAAACTTTTTCAATGTGCATTTAATTCATCTGGATGATTCGCTTTGCCTTTACCCACACTCAAAAGAAAGAAATTGTAATGAAATATATTATAATGATGAAAAAAAGTATGTAAGATAAGAAAATCAAAATTTTCCGAAATCTTAAATTAGTACCTCAGTGTTCTAAAGTAAACGAAGTTTGAAAATATTTGAAATGTAATGCATATCAGAGTTTTGAAGTTATTACTTCAGAATTTTTTAATAAGCTAAATTATGATAGAATTGCATCTTCCACTATTTAGAGGTTTAAAGTTAAATGATCAGACTTCTAAAATAGCTTTTTCCTTATAATTGTCATAATTTGGAAGTTTGAAAACCGTTTTCAATGTTTTGAATTAGGTAAAAAAATAACAAATTTCTAGAACAACGAGGATTTGTGAAGTAGGAAAAGTTTGAAAACATTTGAAATGTAAATTGCATCAAAGTTGTGAAGTTATTACTCAAAAATTGTCAATTGGATAAATTTGGAAGAATTGCATCCTGGGCATTTTAGTGGTCTAAAATTTGATGTTAAGAATTCTAAAATAGCCTTTTGCTAACAATTGTCATTCTTCAGACGTCTGAAAATTATTTTTAAAGTTCTAAAGTTGGTAAAAAAATCATATTTCTTAAACTATGAGGACTCACAGCAAATGTATTCTTTTACAAACATATTCAAGTTGCATTTCATTCCTCTAGATGATTCTCTTGGCCGTTTCAAGTGTTTAAAAGCAAGAAATTGTAATCAAACATTTTGTACATGATGAATTAAAGTATTTAAGTTAGGAAAATCTAGATTTTCGGAAATCTTAAGTTAGCTCCTTAGAGTTCTAAAGTAAACAAAGTTTGAAAAGATTTGAATTGTAAAGCATATCAGAGTTTTGAATTTATTACTTCAAAATATTTTAATAGGCTAAATTAAGATAGAATTGCATCCTGCGCTTTTTAGAGGTCTAATGTTAAATGATCAAACTTTAGAAATAGCCTTTTGGTTAGATTTTTTGTACTTCAGAAGTTGGAAAACCATTTTCAAAGTTCTAAAGTAGGCAAAAAATAATAGATTTCTAGAAGAACAAGGATTTACAAAAAATGTATTATTTTACAAACTTATTAAAGGTTCATTTCGTTCCTCTAGATGATTCTCTTGGTCATTTTTCACGTATAAAAGCAAGAAATTATGCTCAAACATATTGTGAATTAAAGTATGTAAGTTTAGAAAATCTCAATTTTCAGAAGTCTTATGTTAGTACCTCAGAGTTCTAAAGTAGACGAAGTTTGAAAAGATTTGATATGTAATGCATTAAAGAGTTTTGAAGTTATTACATCAGAATTTTTAAATAGGCTAAATCTTGATAGAATTGCATCCTACGTATTTTAGAGGTCTAAAGTTTAATATTCAGACTTCTGAAATACAATTTTACTTGGAATTATCACACCTTAATGTGCATTTAATTCATCTGGATGATTCTGTTTGGCTTTACCCGTGTTCAAAAGGAAGAAATTATAATCAAACATATTGTAAATGATGAATTAAAGTATGTTAGATAAGAAAATTGAGATTTTCAAAAATCTAAAGTTACTACCTCAGAGTTCTAAAGTAGACAAAGTTTGAAAAGATTTGAAATATAATGTATATGAGAGTTTTGAAGTTATTAATTCAGAATTTTTTAATAGGCTAAATTATGATAGAATTGCATCTTACACTTTTTAAAGGTCTAATGTTAAATGGTTAGACTTCTAAAATAGCCTCTCGTTATAATTGTTAGACTTCAAAAGTTTGAAAGCCATTTTCAAACTTTTGAATTAGGAAAAAAATAACATATTTCTAGAGCAATGAGGATACATGGAAAATGCATTATTTTACAAACGTATTCAAGGTGCATTTCATTTCTCTAGATGATTCACTTGGTCGTTTCCCACGTATAAAAACAAGAAATTGTACGGCAACATATTATGAATTAAAGTTTGTAAGCTAAGAAAATTTCAATTTTCAGAATTCTTAAGTTAGTACACCCCAAGTTCTAAAGTACACAAAGTCGAAAAAGATTTTATAACATTAAAGAGTTCTGAAGTTATTACATTAGAATTTTTAAATTAGCTAATTTTGGATAGAACTACATCCTGTGCATTTTAGAGGTCTAAAGTTTAATGTTTAGACTTCTGAAATAACCTTTTGCTTAGAACTGTCGTACTTCAGAAGTTATAAAGCCATTTTCAAAATTCTAAAGTAGGCAAAAAAAGGGTTTTTGAAACAACAAAGATTCACAAAAAATGTATTATTTTACAAACATATTCAAGGTGCATTTAATTCATCTGGATAATTTGCTTTACCCTTACTCGCATTCAAAAGAAAAAATTGTAGTTATACTAATTGTAAATGATGAATTAAAGTATGGAAGCTAAGAAAATCTTGAATTTTAGAAGTTTAAAGTTACTACCTCAAATTTTTGAAGTAGGAAAAGTTTGAAAACATTTGAAATGTAATGTGTATCAGAGTTATGAAGTTATTACTTAAAAATTTTAAATTGCATAAATTTAATACAATTGCATCCTACATGTTTAATAGGTGTAAAGTTTGATGTTAAGAATTCTGAAATAGCCTTTTGCTAATAATTGAAGTTCTTCAGAAGTTTGAAAATTATTTTAAAAGCTTCAAGTTGGTAAAAAAATCATATTTCTTAAACTACGAGGACTCACAGGAAATGTATTCTTTTACAAACATATTGAGGTTGCATTTCATTCCTCTAGATGATTCTCTTGGTCTTTTCAAGTGTTTAAATGTAAGAAATTGTAATCAAACATTTTGTAAATGATGAATTAAAGTATCTAAGCTAGGAAAATCTAGATTTTTAGAAATCTTAAGTTAGCTCCTTAGAATTTTGAAGTAGACAAAGTTTGAAAAGATTTGAATTGTAAAGCATATTAGAGTTTTGAAATTACTACTTCCAAATTTTTTAATAGGCTAAATTAAGATAGAATTGCATCCTATGCTTTAGAGGTCTAATGATAAATGGTGAAACTTCTGAAATAGCCTTTTTCTTAAAGTTGTTGCACTTCAGAAGTTTGAAAACCTTTTTAAAAGTTTTGAAGTAATAAAAAAAAAAACAGATTTCTAGAACAATGAGGATTTATGGAAAATGTATTATTTTACAAACATATTCAAGGTGCATTTCATTCCTCTAGATGATTCTCTTGGTCGTTTCCTGCGTATAAAAATAAGAAATTGTACTCAAACATATTGTGAATTAAAGTATGAAAGCTAAGAAAATCTAAATTTTCAAAAGTCTTATGTTAGTACCTCAGAGTTCTAAAGTAGACAAAGTTTGAAAAGATTTGATATGTAACGCGTTAATGAGTTTTGAAGTTATTACATTAAAATTTTTAAATTAGTTAAATTTGGATGGAATTGCATCCTATGCATTTTAGAAGTCTAAAGTTTAATGTTCAGACTTCTGAAATAGAATTTTGTTTAGAACTATCGTACTTCAAAAGTTATAAAACCATTTTCAAAATTCTGAAGTAGGCAAAAGAAAAAGACAGATTTCTGAAATAATGAGGGTTCATGAAAAATGTATTATTTTTCAAACATATTCAAGGTGTATTTAATTCATCTAAATTATTTGCTTTACCTTTACTTGCGTTAAAAAAAAGAAATTTTTGTTAAACTAATCATAAATGATGAGTTGAATTATGGAAGCTAAGAAAATCTTGAATTTTAGAAGTTTAAAGTTACTACCTGAAATTTTTTAAGTAGGAAAAGTTTGAAAACATTTGAAATGTAACATGCATCAAAGTTATGAAGTTATTACTTAAAAATTTTAAATCACATAAATTTAAAAGAATTGCATCCTGTGCATTTTAGAGGTGTAAAGTTTGACATTAAGACTTCTAAAATAGCCTTTTGTTGAAAATTGTTATTCTTTAGAAGTCTAAAAAGTATTTTTAAAGCTCTGAAGTAGGTAAAAAAATCATATTTCTTAAGCTACAAGGACTTATAATAAATGTATTCTTTAATAAACATATTCAAGTTGCATTTTCTTTCTCTAGATGACTTTCTTGGTCGTTTCTAGTGTTTAAAAGTAAGAAATTGTAATCAAACATATTGTAATTGATGAATTAAAGTATGTATGCTAAGAAAATCTAGGTTTTAAGAAATTGTAAGTTAGTACCTCAGAGTTCGAAAGCAAACAAAGTTTGAAAAGATTTGAAACATAACACGTATCAGAGTTTTAAAGTTATTACTTCAAAACTTTTTAATAGGCTAAATTATGACAAAATTACATCCTGTGTTTTTTAGAGGTCTAATGTTAAATGGTCAGACTTCTGAAATAGCCTTTTGCTTAGAATTATTATACTTTAGAAATTTGAAAACCATTTTCAAAGTTCCGAAGTAGGCAAAAAAAAAAAAAAAATAGAATTCTAGAACAATGAGGATTCACAGAAAATGTATTATTTTGAAAATGTATTCAAGGTGCATTTCATTCCTCTTGATGATTCTCTTGGTCATTTCCTATGCATAAAAATATGAAATTGTACTCAAACATATTGTGAATTAAAGTATGAAATCTAAAAAAATCTAAATTTTTAGAAGTCTTATGTTAGTACCTCAGAGTTCTAAAGTAGACAAAGTTTGAAAAGATTTGATATGTAACGAGTTAATGAGTTTTGTAGTTATCACATTAGAATTTTTAAATAGGCTAAATCTTGATAGAATTGCATACTACGCATTTTAGAACTCTAAAGTTTAATGCTCCGACTTCTAAAATAACATTTTGCTTAGAATTCTCCTACTTCAGAAGTTATAAAACCATTTTCAAATTTCTGAAGTAAGCAAAAAAAAATAGATTTCTAAAATAGCATGGATTCAAGGTATATGTATTATTTTACAAAGGTATTCGACATGCATTTAATTCATTTGGATGATTCCCTTTGCCTTTACCCACGTTCAAAAGAAAGTAATTGTAGTCAAACTAATTATAAATGATGAATTGAAGTATAGAAGTTAAGAAAATTTTGAATTTTAGTAGTTTGAAGTTACTACCTCAAGGTTCTAAAGTTGGAATAGTTTTAAAATAATTGAAATGCAATGTGTATTAGAGTTATGAAGTTATTACTTAAAATTTTAAATTGGAAAAATTTGAAAGAATTGCATCCTGTATGTTTTAGTGGTTTAAAGTTTGATGTTAAGACTTCTAAAATAGCCTCTTGCTGAGAATTGTCATTCTTCGAAAGTCAAAAAATTGTTTTGAAAGTTCTAAAGTAGGCAAAAAAATTATATTTCTTAAACTACGAGGACTCACAAGAAATGTATTCTTTTTTAAACATATTCAAGTTGCATTTCATTCCTCTAGATGATTATCTTGGTCATTTTGAGCATTTAAAAGGAAGAAATTATAATCAAACATATTGTAAATAATGAACTAAAGTATGTAGCTAAGAAATTTTAGATTTATAAAAATCTTAAGTTAGCACCTGAGAGTTCTAAAGAACATAGTTTGAAAAGATTTGAAATATAATGCATATCAGAGTTTTGAAGTTATTACTTCATAATTTTTTAATAGGTTAAATTATAATAGAAATGAATCCTGCACTTTTTAGAGGTCTAATTTTAAATGGCCAGACTTTTGAAATAGCCTTTTGTTTAGAATTATCGCACTTCGAAAGTTTGAAAGTCATTTTCAAAGTTTTGAAGTTGGCATTAAAAATAACATATTTCTAGAACAAAGAGGATTCATGGAAAATGTACCATTATAAAAACGTATTCAAGGTGCATTTCATTCCTCTTGATGATTCTCTTGGTCATTTCTTGTGTATAAAAGCAAGAAATTGTACTCAAACATATCGTAAATTAAAGTATGTAAGCTCAAAAAATCTCAATTTTCAGAAGACTTATATTAGTACCTCAGAGTTTTGCAGTAGACAAAGTTTGAAAACATAACCCATTAAAGAGTTTTGAAGTTATTACATTAGAATTTTTAAATAGGCTAAATTTTGATAGAATTGCATACTACGCATTTTAGAGCTTTAAAGTTTAATGTTCAGACTTCTGAAATAACATTTTGCTTAGAATTGTCATACTTCAGAAGTTATAAAACCATTTTCAAATTTCTAAAGTTAGTAAAAACCAAAACAGATTTCTAAAACAACATGAATTCATGGTATATGTATTATTTTACAAAGATATTCAACATGCATTTAATTCATTTGGATGATTCGCTTTGCCTTTACCCGCATTCAAAAGAAATAAATTGTAGTCAAACTAATTATAAATGATGAATTAAAGTATTGAAGTTAAGAAAATTTTGAATTTTAGTAGTTTGAAGTTACTACCTCAAAGTTCTAAAGTTGGAATAGTTTGAAAATAAATGAAATATAATGTGTATCAGAGTTATGAAGTTATTACTTAAAAATTTTAAATTGGAAAATTTTGAAAGAATTGCATCTTGCACTTTTTAGAGGTTTAAAGTTTGATTAAGATTTCTAAAATAGCCTTTTGCTGAGAATTGTCAATCTTCAGAAGTCAAAAATTGTTTGGAAAGTTCTAAAGTAAAAAAATCATATTTCTTAAACTACAAGGACTCATAAGAAATGTATTCTTTTTCAAATATATTCAAGTTGCATTTCATTCCTCTAGATGATTATCTTGATCATTTTGAGCATTTAAAAGGAAGAAATTATAATCAAACACATTGTAAATAATAAACTAAAGTATGTAAGCTAAGAAATTTTAGATTTATAGAAATCTTAAGTTAGCACCTGAGAGTTCTAAGGAACACAGTTTGAAAAAATTTGAAATATAATGCATATCATAGTTTTGAAGTTATTACTTCATAATTTTTTAATAGGTCAAATTATAATAGAAATGAATCTCGCACTTTTTAGAGGTCTAATTTTAAATGATCAGACTTTTGAAATAGCCTTTTGCTTAGAATTATCGCACTTTGGAAGTTTGAAAGCCATTTTTAAAGTTTTGAAGTTGGCAAAAAAATAATATATTTCTAGAATAAAGAGGATTCAAGAAAAATGTACTATTTTAAAAACGTATTTAAGGTGCATTTCATTCCTCTTGATGATTCTCTTGGTCGTTTCTTGAGTATAAAAGCAAGAAATTGTACTCAAACATATCATGAATTAAAGTATGTAAGCTCAAAAAATCTCAATTTTCAGAAGACTTATATTAGTACCTCGAAGTTCTATAGTAGACAAAGTTTGAAAGCATTTGATATGTAATGCATTAAAGAGTTTCAAAGTTATTACATTAGAACTTTTAAATAGGCTAAATTTTGTTAGTTTAATATACTACACATTTTAGAGGTCTATATTTTAATGTTCAGACTTCTGAAATAACCATTTGCTTAGAATTGTCATACTTCAGAAGTTTCAAAACCATTTTCAAAGTTCTGAATAGCCAAAAATAACAAATTTATGAAACAACAAGGATTCATGGTAAATTTATAATTTTACAAACGTATTCACCGTGCATTTAATTCATTTGGATGATTCGCTTTCCCTTTACCCATCTTCAAAAGAAAGAAATTTTAGTCAAAGTAATTGCAAATGACAAATTAAAGTATGAAAGCTAAAAAAATCTCAAATTTTAGAAGTTTGAAGTTATTACCTCAGAGTTCTAGAGTAGGAAAAGTTTAAAAACATTTAAAATGTAACTTGTATCAGAGTTATGAAGTTATTACTTAAAAAATTTAAATATGATAAATTTGAAAGAATTGCATCC
>JAYJMB010057125.1:0-27416 GCA_036873735.1 Pouteria campechiana | reverse complement strand
TTAGCAATATTGTTAATTCTCATGTTTAATTATGTTCCAATTCACTATCAAACAGGATTAATCCATTTTCCCATGAATTTGAGAACAAAAGCTATCATCTTCCTCAAGAAATCACTATTCACGTGAATCTTAATTATGCCAAATCGTGCATTCTCATGCCCAAATACATCCCAAACCACCATTAATATTAATGAAGTATTTTCCCCATGATTTTAACAACCAAAACCCATCTTCTCCCCCAAAATCACTATTCACAGATTGGCTTCCAACCTAGTAATGGAAAATAGGAAATCAAAAGGAAAAAAGGAGATTTACCCTAAGATTCACGCATGGCCTTTACTTTCCATCCATTTCCCACTCCAAATCTTCATAAAACAGCCCTAGTTCATGTCCAAGGGAGTTTCCAGTCAAGCAAACATGCTCAAACAGCAAAAGGGATGGGTTTTGATTTGCAATTTAAAGATTTTGCATGTAAATCTTGGAAGTTTCTAGCTAAAACCTCAAGAAATTGAGTTTAGAGGGGATGGGTTTTCATGGCTAGGGTATGGGAACCAAAGGGGATGAAAAACATGAACATAAAATGGGCTAAAAGGCCCTTAAATTGTGAAAATGGTGCACCGGCACGGTCGACCCTGCTTTATAATGCCCAAATTTGCCTGCCAGACAATGCCAAACGTTTACAACATATCTTCCTCGTACAATGTTGGATTTAGGAGATTTTTGATGTATTTTAAATAATTACAATATCTACAACATTTTTATTTATCATATTTCCCAACTTAGTCACAAAGTATGAGTAATTTATCTTTAAAGTGACATCATGCATTTTAACCCAATTTTCAGCTCTAGAGACACCCATAGTATTTTAACTCTTATTTCCTCATGTGACATCCGATTTATGTGATTCTTAATTCTTTTTATAGGAAATTTCATTTGCTAAAACCGTTTTGTTGAACACCATTTCTCAATCATTCATATTATATGCCAAAAACTGGGTACAACTAGCACCTATATCGTTTTCAGCTTCTTTCACCACATACTGATGTATAATCAAAATCTTGCGATATTGTATTTGCATTCCAAATAAACTTACAAATACATTAATCCTATGCATAATCATCCCAAAATGATCATTTCATAACATTATTTTCATCCCAAACTCAAGTAATAACTTATACTATTCCTATTGCAGAAATTTAGCTTTACATGTATAAAATATTACCCATAATCCCATTTCATATAAACTACTTCAAATATCACAACAATCACTTCCCACACATCACATGCACCAATTGAAATATGTTCATGCTATTCAATATCTCATTTGAGGCTAATTGTCAAAAATCACCTGTTCAGTTCTTTTTAACCAAAATTTTCTACTATAGGTAACTCCATAAGTCATTCTTATCCCAATTTGCATCCAATGCTCAAGTAAATGTTTCACATACATTACAATACATATAATGACCATGTTAGATCATTCACATAGATCTTAAACAAGCTTTAGCTCAAATTCACCACTTGAGTTCTTTTTCTTCTTATTGCATTTCTATAGTTCAAAATGATGAAATTTATAAAATTTATGGACCAACTTTACAAATATCCATTCGAGCAAATTTCACATACCTTAAACATCATATAAAGTGATTTATACCTTAAAATTTCTGTAATTTGGTGGAAATCATCTATTGAGTTCTTTTTATTCAATATTAAACTCAATAGTTCAAAATTGCAAAATCGTCTCAAAATTTTAATTCAATCTCTCATACATATCACCTTACACATATTAATTATGCTTTACTAATCACTCAAGTCATATACATGACTTTACTCAAAATCACTACTTGAGTTCATTTCCCCCAAGAAACTATTAGTGAGTCCATTCTATTTACACAATTCAGTTTTCATAACATTTTCTTTAGAAAATCCTTTTTTATCATCACAATTTCTCACTATTTTGCAATGCAAAAAATTTCTCCTCATTTTAACATCTCAGCTCAACCCTAATGCAGTCAAATATGCAATTATCCAAAATTAACACCACGAGGTGTTACAGACTCCCCTCCTAACAAATAGTTTCATCCTCGAAACTTCAATTATCAATTGATGCTTGTCACTCTCTTGGAGGTATTCACTCATTTAACTACTTGCGGATTTGTATACATACAATATCCTGCATAGGTTAAGCCTCTTTGATCATATATCATGATCTTTTAACTAATAATGGCATCTCCATCATTTCTTACAATGATATGCACAGATCATACAATCAAACAATATAATTTTAGCTTTGAGCACAGATGTTCGATCCATAAAAACTAATTAATTTAGCTCAATTGTGTATTGTCTTACACAATTCCAAAACATTATATATTCTAAGGCTAATTTAATCATGGGAAGTAATGACAATACAATGTCAATATCATGCACACTATCTCACAATCTACTTTAAACTATCTCATTTCATACACTATTCACATATACACTTGCCACTAATGAATACCATGCACATGAAGCCACAACAGTGGTCTAAACCACATTTAAGTGGGAACCACAATCAACTGGGCAAATAAAGTGGTCTAAACCACAATCAAGTGGCAACCACTATTAAGTGGACTCAACTGGCTTACAATATCGGTGTGATCCAGTCCATCCCTACAAGCCTAACTACGAATGTTATCAAATCCATGGCAATATAATCAATTCCATCTCTAGTATCTAGCCATCACTGCAACCCAGGGATTGTATATTCTCCATCCATACTTACTAAATAAGCAAAGGAGTCCCACAATAGGTTGATCAGGCCTCTTCGCTATGAAAGGCGGTATCAAACAAATAAAGCTCAGAGAGGGGTGAGCATCCCAAATAACCAAGTAAGCAAACCAAGTAGGCATCCAAACCTCAAACACACAATGATCATATTTTGGCAAGCATCTAATCTCAATACATATCAATCACATTCCAAGAGGCATCTAAATCCAAGCCTCAATCAAATAGTCAAATCTTTGAATATTAATCACATAATTCAATATCCAAATTTCAAGGAAATGACCAAGCCCAGGCATATATCAATTAAGCAACCTAAACCTCTAATTCTCAAACAAATAACCAACCTCCCATCATCACATCATACTAATCTCCAACTATGACCCCTTTCCTGGGCATCACATAGGCCATTTTAGACACTTCCATCCATAAACGCACATCACATATGTCAATTGTCATCAATCAATTACATCAATCAAATGCATCATCTCAAGCAGCTTAAGTTCATAGCAATATCCAATATCAGGAATACACAATTTGATCAATTATATTAGTAATCAAACACCTCATTCAACCATAGTGGCATTAAATGTCAAACATCACAATCATGGCACACATGCTAGTTCATTGAAATCAACATGTTCATAGTTCATTCAATCAACATGTTCACAAGCATAATTATTCAAGCCTAAATAAGTATACCATGAACAATCAAGTAATCAAATAATCACAAAACTCATACAAACATTTTGCTCAAAGGAATCCAATTATTCCATTACAAACCATTAGATAAATCCATTGCATAAAACTTTATAATTTCATTATTTCAAATTTACATATTCAATCAAACAACAATATGAAAACATAAAAGGAAGTGCACACAGAAGCACCACCATGCTTCCTTACATTACTTTAATCCTAACATACATTTGTCATCAATTAAACTTCAATCACAATGGTGTTATCATAGACTTCTATAGTCATTTCATAATTTCTCATGCCCGCATCACAATAATTTATACCATTATGCATACTCATATTAATTCACGAGGCCATGTACATGCCCTTTGTTTCCTTGCCCATGCCTTCAATTATCCTGTATCTTAATATCCTTATGAATTCCTATGACCTGTCATTTCCTATTTCCTTTCAATACTCTATTATCATTATGATTCTAACCTTAGTACTCTCACACAGATGAGCTAGATCTATCACACAGGTAAGTCCCAGGCTCTAATACCACTTTGTAATGTCCCGCTTTCCAAGGTGCAATGCTCAATTTTGCACTAGAATTCACCATGATTTTCTCACTTTTAGGGTGGGGGTACTTTGATCCAAATCTATCATGCCTCGGCTTTGGGTCTAAAAGACTCACTCTTCCCCTACAAATTCCCCATTTTAAGGGAATATTCTGCCAAACTTTTGACGGAGTCTCCCCTAAAATGTGGGCATTTAAACTTGATTTGCAATCATTCACAAATTCAAATATATCATCATAAGTAATAAAAATGAATTATAGAACCATACTCGTTCTCCCACATCAGCCCAAGATCACATCTACTAACATTTAAGGGGAAATTATATCTTCTTGTCACTATATCCTGAATACATTCTCATGAAATGCCTTTATATTACATTATTACATCAATCAAATCAAATAGAATTATACAACCATACCACTACACAATGAGATTCCAATCCCCATACGCTATCATACCACAAAGTGTCATCTAATCTTTGCTTACAAATTTCCTTCCATAGATAGAATTCTTTACCTGGCCTGTTCACTAAAAAAAATAACATAAGAAGGCATGAGGTCATAAGAACTTAGTAAGTAAGTAAAAATAAAAGATAATAAATAATTAAAATAACACATCCACAATCATTAAAAAGCCCTAATCAATAACATAAGAAGGCGTGAAGTCATATGAACTTAGTAAGTAAGTAAAAATAAAAGATAATAAATAATTAAAATAACACATCCATAATCATTAAAAAGCCCTAATCAATAACATAATATGGTTCAACTGAAATATGAATAACCAGGATTCACATCTCAACATCCAAGCAATCCATCATCACATTTGGTTAACCACATATCATGTCTATCATTAAAATACCATTAATGGTTCTTTTCAATTCATGTAACAAATCTTTAATACAACAATTCTATATAACATGAACCACAATCATATAATATATCACATTTCTTATTAAAGCCAAAGTAGATTACATTATCTATCTCTTCACCACCAATGAACCAATTTATACACAAAATGATAAATATTTCAATCCAAGGGATATTCATTATCCCTAACAACCAAAGAACAACATCCTTAACCAAATATAGGATATCCAAAATCCCCATCCAAACCACACATGCCAGAAATAAGCAAAGGGGACATTATATGTATATATATATATATCCATCCATACATACAATCAAACAATAAGGAGGGGAGGGCCTACTTAATTTATAAATAGTCATTCCAAATCTCTTTAATTCAACCTTTAACTCGCTCCTTTGGCTCTTAAGCAATTGTCCAATAAATCCAACATATATAGCATATAACACCATTGAAACTAGATAAAAGTCATCCAATATTCTTAATGAAAATTCCTACGATAATCATATATCTAATTACATATTTCCTCCTTTGTATTAACCACACATAATTGTCTGGATACATTGATATAATTATCTCAACTATGATATTTCCTACATTGGCTTCACATACTACATCTCATCGCTTATAAGAACATTTAGTCATAGTCAAGGACACGATAACTCATTTGTAATTCCAATGTTATGTAATTTATATTCAATATCTTTTTAACTAGAAATACTTTGTTAACAATCTATTATATCCTAAAACGAACAAATTTCTCATTAAGATTATAGGACTGGACTCAAACCCCTTTCACATACTGCTTGTTCATATGGGCATTTCATCACACAATTCATATATAGTACTTAAACTATGGTATTTTAACCAAGTGACTCAAAGGGATTTCATTCTTAAGGCATAGATTTATCACATAATCAAATTAACAATTGATTTAACCATAAAACAACTTAATCAAGCCTCTAATTTAATCAATTCATGATTCATCAAACGTATATACTAAAAATCCTCATTAGGTCATAGTCTAATTTCAACTTTGCATGTCCAAATTAACCCAAACAAGCCCTAAAGCATAATAATTAATGAAGTTAACATATTTCCCATGATTATGACTCATAAACTATAAAATTGGGGAAAATCATTGTTCATAGAAATCCTAGATTAGCAATATTGTTAATTCTCATGTTTAATTATGTTCTAATTCACTATCAAACATGGATTAATCCATTTCCCCATCAACCCGAGAACAAAAGCTATCATCTTCCTAAAGAAATCATTATTCATGTAAATCCTAATTATGCCAAATCATGCATTCTCATGCCCAAATACATCCCAAACCACCATTAATATGAATGAAGCATTTTCTCCACGATTTTAACAACTTTCTTCTCTCCCAAATCACTATTCATAGATGGATTTCCATCCCTAGTAATGAAAAATATGAAATCAAAAGAAAAGAAAGAGATTTAACTTAAGATTCATGCATGGCATTCATTTTCCATCTATTTCCCACTCCAAATCTTCATAAACCAGCCCTAGATCATGTCCCAGTTTCTAGTCAAGCAAACATGCCCAAACAGCAAAAGGGTTGGGTTTTGATTTGCAAATTCAAGCTTTTGCATGTAAATCTAGGAAATTTCTAGCTAAAACCTCAAAAAATTGAGTTTAGAGGGGATGGGTATTCATGTGTAGGGTATGGGAACCAAAGGGGATGAAGAATATGAATAGAAAATGGGCTGAAAGGCCCTTAAATAGTGAAAAAGGCGCACTAGCGCGGCTGGCCCCAATTTGCAGCCCCCAAATTTGCTTGTTAAATAGTGCCAAACTATTTACACCATATATTCCTCATACGATGTTGGATTTGGGAGGATTTTGATGTATTGTGAAGATAATTACAATATGTACAACTTTCTGTTTATCATATTTCCCAATTCAGCCACAAAATATGAGTAATTTATCTTTAAAGTGACACCATGTGTTTTAACCCAATTTTTCAGCTCTAGAGACACCCATAGTATTTCAACTCTTATTTCCTCATATGATATCGATTCATGTGATTATTAATTCATTGTCTAGGAAATTTCAAGGGTTAAAACTTTTATGTTGAACATTGTTGCTCAATCATTCATATTATATGCCAAAAACTGGGTACAATTGGCACCTATATCATTTTCAACTCTTTCACCACATATTGATGTATAATGAAAATCTTGTGATATTGTATTTGCATCCCAAATAACCTTACAAATCCAATTACTACTACGCCTAATCATCCCAAAATGATCATTTCATAACATTATTTTCATCCCAAACTCAAGTAATAACTTATACTATTCCTATTGCAGAAATTTAGCTAAGCATGTATAAAATATCACTCATAATCCCATTTCATATAAACTAATTTAAATATCATAACAATCACTTCCCACACATAACATGCATCAATTGAAATATGTTCATGTTATTCACCTTCTCATTTGAGGTCAATTGTCAAAAATCACTTGCTTAGTTCTTTTTAACCAAATTTTTTTATTATAGGTAACTCCATAAGTCATTCTTATGCCAATTTGCATCCAATGCTTAAGTAAATGTTTAACATACATTAAAATACATATAATGACCATGTTAGATCATTCACATAGATCTTAAACAAGTTTTTGTTCAAATTCACCACTTGAGTTCTTTTTCTTCTTATTGTGTTTCTATAATTCAAAATGATGAAATTTATAAAATTCATGGACCAACTCTACCAATATCCATTTGAGCAGATTTTACATACTTTAAACATCACATAAACCCATTTATACCATTAAATGTTTATGATTTGGTGGAAATCATCTATTTAATTCTTTTTATTCAATATTCAACTCAATAGTTCAAATTTGCAAAATCATCTCAAAATTTCAATTCAATCTCTCATATATATCACATTAGACATTAATTATGCTTCACTAATCACTCAAGTCATAATCATGACTTTACTTAAAATCACTACTTGAGTTCATTTCACCCAAGAAACTATTAGTGAGTCCATTCTATTTATACAATTCATTTTTCATAACATTTTCTTTACAAAATCCTTATTTATCATCACAATTTCTCATTATTTTGAAATGCAAAAAATTTCTTCCCATTTTAACATCTCAGCTCAACCCTAATGTAGTCAAATATGCAGTTATCCAAAAATTAACACCACGGGGTGTTACACCCATGTTATAGTTTAATGATCATGTGACATGTATTTCTAGTGTAAGACCTTTACATTGAAAGGCAATTTGTGGAAGCATAAAGTTAAAGTAAAAAGAAGGTGCATTGATAGGTAAGAAGAGTTATTTTATTTAAGCAAGTGAGTTAAGTTTTAACTTGAATTATATATATGGATGTACTTTGGGCATTGTAGAAATATGTTATGCTCACGCTTAAGGTATGTGAAGTATATTAAATAGGTTTTGAAATGAAGTTAAATGGCTTCTCTGTACTTAGCAAATGAGATAGTAAAAACATATACAAATGGGGTAGAAAACCAAAGTGCATAAGGGAGACAGCAGGATGATGGTGCAACATCCAATTTAGATGCTGTAGCATCCAAATTCAATTTCATAGCATGAAAATGAATGTCATGGCATTCATATGAAAAAGGGGCAAGAAGGGATTTGATGTTGCGACATCCAAAATGGATGTCGCGACACTAAATTCCTTGTGAACAGTAAAATTTTAAGCAAAAAGTGGGATGCCGCGACACCTAAATTTTAAGAAGTTGGATGCTAGGGCATCCAAAACTGATGCCACTGCATCTAGATTGTTCTGAATAGTAAAAATTATTATTTTTTTGTATTTTGTTTATTTTGTCAAATTAAATATAATTATGAGATTTATGCTATTTGGAAAGGTGTGTATGTAAAGAGCTGAGAAATGTTGAGCACCTTTACTTAGAGATTTAAAGTGTTTTTAATTTATTTTCTAGTTTGTCTGATATGTAACAGATGGATTGTAGAAGTGAAGACAAAATTCTTTTCTTACTATTTACATGATAAAGCAGCTTTGTCTGTTGGTTTGTCTGTTGTAAGTTACAAACAACTGTTGATAGCGCGGATAAGGTTTCTTCACAATAAATGAATTGACTTTGTCTATTGATTTGTTTATAGAGAGCTATAAATGAATTTGAAAGGCATTGACAGAGTTTACCTTCATAGTTATATTTTTGAGTCTACCATTTTAAGAAAGGAATATTAAAAACTTAGGTTATACAAAGCATCATCTAATGATCAAAATGATTGAAATCCCAATCTGAATTAAGAAAAATTTAGTGTTGCCATCATTAAACAACATAAGGAATCTACAAAATAATGAGAAAAACAAACACAACAACTGGGATCATGCACTGTCATATCATAACTATTGAATGACTGAAATGATGTTTGTTTGTCAATTTATATGATTAAAACTTGATGTTTTCATTCTTGAAAAGATGTGGTAAAGTTTCTTATACAATTTCTCTGTGAAATATAACTATTAGTTTAGCGTCCTTTGTGTTTAAATGAGAATTATGATTTTGATGCATCCTTGAAATAATATATGAATTGATGCATGCTTAAAAACGTATTTACATATCTTGAAAACTTCAATTAAAATTTGAATGTTGTTCATGACATGCATCTGTTCTTTGTATTGTTGAAAACTAATCGTATCTCATGCTCATAGTTATGCTTTATATAGGACCAAGATCTATATGTAGTTGTGAACTCTTTAGGAACCCAACAACATGGGGAGAAATATGTAGATTTATGAGTCATAACCTTAATACAAAAAGAGGGAGAATTTGAGACAAAAGAAGGCTTGGGAAAAATGTATTATGCTTTATATGTTTCTGCTCTATGTGCTTTGATGCAGCAAAGGATAGCAGATAATTTTGGATGAAAGTATTGAACCCATACCATGCTCCTGATTTCATTTACCTACCCTATCTTCTAGCTATTAAGGGGGAGACATATACCATTCATTTCATACATCTTTTTGACGCTAACAAAAAGGGGGAGAAAAATGTAGAAAGGCTTGTTTGAGAAATTGGGAGATATTAGGAAGGACGCTTGTCATGACTAGCATCTAAGAAAAAGAAGACAATCATACATCATGACCTATCTTTATCAAACTCTATAGGATTACACATTCCAATTAGATAGGGGGAGTTTGCTATTGGGTCATTAGCATGACCTTTAAATGTCACAATTCTTCAAGCTTTGACATCAAAAAGAGGGAGTTTGTTGGGATTATTATATGATTTTGATGGCAACAAAACTTTTTTTAAGACACGATTTATGCTAATGATGTTTCCAATATAGAAAACTTGAAATGTAAAAAGATATGCTTGAAATATGTGTGCTCTATTGAAATATCATTTATGAAAGCATATACATCTTGATATAGGTCTAGAAGGGAAATCATATTCATCCATATTATTTCAACCTTATTTATCATGCCTTGGATCATATGTTAAAAGTGCCTTAAAGTGATATCTTTTTGAAATGAAAAAAATGAGTGCTCAAATGAGGTTATAGATAACAAATTATGATTTAAAGTACATATCCATACTTTACAACTTATGTAAATTTTATATGGATAATTATATTATGATTTATAATAGAAAATATAATGAAAATATCAAGCTAACGATGGGGCAAAAGTGCAGAAATTTCCAAGTGTAGGTGTGCTGCGATAGTAATTTTGCTATAGTACTTTTGCTACAATAAAATGCTACAATACTGCTACAGTAATTGACAGAGTAGAATTGTTACAGTGGCAGATGAAGTGGAATTAGTACAGTGAAAGACGAAGTGGAAGACAAAGGGGATTGTCTAAACTAGAAGATGAAGTAAAGCTTCACACAAATTAGCAAAATGAAGTAACAAACAAAGTAGAAGACAAAGTTTGAGTTAGTAGACAAAGTAACAGATGATTGTTACAATAATTTGTTATAGTCACCTACAGACAAAGCTTCAGACAATCAACAGATGAAGTAACAAATAAAGTGTTATGGTGATCTGCTACAATAATGATGTTATAGTAACTCTGCTTTAGTACAACAGACAAAGCTTTAGGCAATCAGTAGATGAAGTAACAGACAAAGCAGTACGTTGCTACAGTGATCTAGTATAGTAACTTTGCTATAGTACCAACAGACAAACATATTCATCTTCTACTTCAGACAAAGTGGTGATACATTGATTTGCTACAGTAATACTGCTACAACAACTTGCTATAGTGAAAATTTATTATTTTCAAATATCAAAATTCAACACTTTGCAATAGCTTCATTTTGCAATAATATTCTTCCAAGCGGTCCACAACTATTCTCGATGGTAAAAATAGACAACCCATTGAAGAAGAACAAAATACTTGAGGGTTCTAAGTGCTAAACAAGAGTCACACATCAAGAACCCATTTAAATTTCCAAGTGCAAGATTGGAGATATTTGTTCTAACCATCTGCCACATTTTAAAAAGTCTAAGTTATAGAGATTTCAAAATATGCTCAAAGATATCAATTAAATACTCTATTCAAAATCTCAAGAAACAATGAAAAGACAACAGATGGAAGAAGAAGTTCAAAGAGGAAAACACATCTGTCTGAAAATGAAGAAGCCCAACTTTACCTATGGACAAAGTAGGAGACGAAGAGAGTCTGTCCAACTAGAAAGAGAGTTTATCTGATATTAATTTCAGACAAATGAAATAAAGCATCAGTCAAAGTGGAGTGATTGAATCTGTCAAAATTTATTGTCTTCTTTCTAAAACAATGAATCAAGTTAGAGTCACAGCACCTCTTCATTTGTCAGTTGCCTGAACTAACTATTCACCTTCTTCTATGTCAAGGTCGGTACTGTAAAATGGCTCTAAGTATATGGAAATTACTTAGAAGATGACATTTTCAAATGGGAGATTATCAGAATGATCTTTTGCATTTATTTCCCGCTCATCTACTTTTGTCTTTGCATTTAATGAAGATTATCTTCCTCCAACGGTCAAGTTTTCAAGAGAGCTATTTAAGGAGAAGAGATGAGAAGATTCAAAGGTGGTGAAGGAATACTTTTCAGATGTGCTTAACCCTATGTCCTTCCACCCATGGCCAAAAGCTTAAACCTTCAGTTATCTATCTCTGATATTAAACTATTATATTCTTGATGGCTAATCTCCTTACATTTTGGGAAGATCTTTCTATATTGTTAGAGTTGTAAAAGATTTCATCTTCCCCTGTGCTTCATTGAAACATTTTGTAAAGTGTATTAGTTTTCTAGTTAATCTAAAAACTAAAGAGTTGTTGGTGATCTTTGAAACCAGTGAGTTTTCTGGTGAGCTTGTGAAAACCAAAAGAGTACTAGTAGCACTATGTTTATGCCCCCTGGAGTTGGAATCTAGAAGAGTGTTGGGAACACTTGTTTATACTCTCTAGAGCTAGAATCTAGAGGAGTGTTAGGAGCACAACTGTATTTCCATTATATGGGATATAGTGGAACCTAAGGCACAATGTGTGTATATTCGTGGAAGAGTGGATGTAGGGATGGGGTTTCCAAACCACTATAAAAATCGTGTTGTTTATGTATGCTTGTTTATTTATCTTCTTGCAGTTTAATGTTCTATTACTTAGTTTACATTGCACAACACATAAGCATAAAAAGAGGGAAAGTAATCTTGTAGGGCATAAATAAGATTTTTTATAAACCCAATTCACCCTTCCCCTCTTGGGTTAATCCATACCTTGGTAACCAACAATATTATCACATCAAATAAGCGTATCAATGAACTTCAAACCACAGTCACCCAATTTTTATTTCATCCAAAGAATATGCACAAAAAAACTTCTAGCTTCAACATATTCAACCTCGATAGTTAATAGTGCAATAGATGTTTACTTCCTGAAGACCCATGATATGATCATGCTTTCAAGAAACTGATAAATCCCTAAGGTACTCTTTCTATCTACTCTAGAACTAGCAAAATCAACATCAGAGTGCCCAACTAACTCAAAATATGAACCTCTTGGATATTATAAACCAATGTTTGGAGTGTCTAAGAGGTATTTAAAGATTCTTTCTACAGCAATAAGATGTGATTCTCTTGGATCTGACTGGAATCTAGCACTCATACATACACTAAACATAATATCCAGCCTACTAGCAATAAGATACAATAGGATCCTATCGTACTTTTTATAAAGTTTTTGGTAAATAAATTTACCTTTTTCATCCTTGTATAATTTGGTGGAAGCCCTCATTGGAGTTCCATACCTTTTTCCACCTTCAAGATTGAATTTCTTTAGTAATTCCTTTCAAATTCTCTCTGCACCAACTTAGAAAACTCTTAACAAATATTTTCATTAGTAGCTCCAAATAAAATATCATCAACATATATTTGTACAATAAGAATATCGTTCATAGCATGCTTAATGAAGAGTGTGGTATCTAATTTACCCCTTAAGAATCCTTTCTCAATAAAAAATCTACTTACCTTTCACACCATGCTCTAGGAGCCTACTTCAATCCATAAAGGGCTTTCTTGAATTTGAAGACATGGTTGGGATCATGAGGATCTTAAAACCCATGGGGTTGTTCTATATAAACTTCTTCATTAATGAAACTATTCAAAAATGTAGATTTAACATCCATCTAGTAGAGTTTAAAATTGATATAAGATGCAAATGCCAATAGCATTCTAATGGCTTCAATCCTAACAACAGGGGCATATGACTTATTAAAGTCTATTCCTTCTTCTTGACAGTACCCCTTTGCCACTAATCTTGACTTATTCATCACAACTAATTCAGATTCATCGAGTTTGTTCCTAAAGACCTATTTGGTACTTATAACAGATTGATGGCCTATCCTTGTGTAACACCCTAGGATTTTTGGGTAAGGAAAATTTTTATAAATTAATTATTTTGGATATCATGTGATGACTTGGGCTGTGGGAAAGTTGTTTTGAATTATAATTGCATGTGAATTAAGCAAAACTATGTAGAAGATTGTTATGATGGTGATTAAGGGTGCTTAGTTGACATCATTTTTATGTATTTGGATATTAGTTAGATGAGAAAAACCATGGCCAAACACATGAGAGAAAGTAAGGGAGCAAAGTGATGGAAGTGCAAAGAATATAAAAAGGCAAATGGGGTAGCAAGATCTTGCATCGCGGCTCCCAAATTTGTCACCGTGGTGCCACTCCATAAAATTGGCATGCAGGTGTCTAGCAGGATGAGCACCGTGGCACCCAAATTTGGCTCCATGGCACCGATGCGGCAGTCCAATGGAGTACCGAATGATGAACCCATTTTAAGTGTCTTAACCCCTTCTTTTTCTTCCATTCGCACACCCCTCTTCCCCTTCAAGCCCTAGCTGCTACCATAGTCCATGTATACCCCATATTTCATGCCATCTAGCTAGAAAATCATCTTGTTTAGGTGTGTAATCACTTACTCACATGTCAAAGCTTAAGCTCCATTTGTTTGGATGGTGGAAGAAGAGGGGGAATCTGTTTTGCTACAATTGGTGAAGGCTACATGAAGCTTTAAGGTTGGATTCTCATTTTGGGAGGAATCCTCACATGAAATTGATGGTAAGCCCTTTTCCCTAATTAAATTTATGATTTCTACTTTGCTAGGGTTTTATGCAAATTATGAATAGTGATTGGGGAGGAAATTATATGAACTACATGTGGATTTCATGGGAGAGATGGTTAATTAGCTAATTAAAGTGTTTCGGAGTGAATTAGTCATGTAAAATCCATGTATTTTAATATCCATGGATTATCAAGTTATGTATGCTAAGTTGGTTAAGGAAGTGGAAAGAGAAATTACTTGATTTTGGGGTGTAATTGATTGTTAATAAAGTTGTGTTTAATTTTAATTGGGCTAATTGTAAATTGTATCATGTTGAGAATGTAAGAAACTTACTACATTGCGGAACTTTATGATTTAACTTATGTATATCAGGTATTTGATGAAATGCCTCAATGTGAAACAAGATGTAACTAACTAATTCTATGGCAACAGTTAATTGGTCATTGAATGGGCCTTAAAATAAAGTAATTGGTGCATGTAATGAATGGGTTAAAAGCAATGAAAGTTGGTAGCCAGATCAATAATTGTAGAATGTAAATTATGCACATGAAGGGGAAATAGACAACAATGGTGGCATTTGGAAAGCCATGGTGTCTAATTCACGTGTTATAACTAGATTAGAGCTATTTTTGTATGAAAAACATATGTAAATTGAATTGTGATATATGTTATATGGGTAGGATTATTTGAGAACTAAGAAGAATTTGAGTTATGGAACTCAAAGACATGTGGAGTTGTTCTTTGTAAAGGTACGTAGGCATTTTCTTTCTAAAATATGATGAATGCTTGCTTTAATGGGGGTAGAGAATATCCCATAAATTGCATATGGGCACTATGTTTAGGACATTATTTTTACATCTTGTGATGGAGTGGATTGATGTGGATAGAAAGTATCCCCTATGTTTACGCATGATGATATTTATTTTGGTGTGTGAATGTGTTGATTAATGGGGATAATGAACCTCCCATGATTTTCCTATTGCATATACATGAGGTGTGAATGAATAGGGATAATGAGTATCCCATGCTTCTTCTGGTTACACACGGATGAGTGTGTGGTTTCATGGAGATAATTAGTATCCCATTATTTTTGGCATAGTGTTTGCATGTTGTTCCCTGCCTTATATTTTAATTGGAAATGATAAATTTGTGGAACTCCATGAATTAATTATGGAAATTAACTTCACCTGTATTGGGTTATCATATGTTGTATGGGATTCAAATTTTGTTATATGTATTCCATTGGATTGATTGAATGTGAACCTTCATGGTCTTTCATCATGAGGCATGACAAAATTATGAAATCTTGTAATAAGTTCAATGAGCATGGTTACAGCATATTTCATATGAGAATAACTATAACACCTAGGGCATTAAAATAAGGGAAAGTATTGGGAAATATTGCATGATGGATAAGAACCAATTTGAAAATTTGAAGTTATTTATGAATTAAGCACAAGTGCATTAGAGCATGAAGCTGAATACGGCATAGGCATCACTTGTATCCAATTTTTGGCATAATGATAGATTATTTAGGAAAAGTGTTCAACAGAAAACTTATATATATTTAAATTAAATTTTTAATGCATCAAGAATAATGTGATTTGGATATCAAACGACAAAGTTAGAGATAAAATACTAATGCTATCTCTAGAGCTTCATATTATGTTGAAACAAAAGTTATCACTGTGAGGCCAAATAAGAAAAAATAATCAACATAAAAGTTGTATATCTTGTAATTATCTTTCTCATGCATCCAGAATCACATAATTCAGGCATCATATGAGGAATTTATGGCCAAAATGCCAAGACTGCACCTTGCTAGCAGCAGGTTGGCGCTAGGAGGGCAGGGAGGCACCAAAAATTGGGGCCACGACATAGTAAGTCAGTTTTTGGGCTTTTTAAGCTATTTTTGCATAGTTATTTTTCATTTTTTTTAATTCTTCTAGTTCCCCCATGCCCTAGCATTGAAACCTAACCTTTTAAACATGGATTCCTTGTCATTTTAGCTAGAAAGGAAGATGATCTATGCGTGGGAGTCATCAACCATGAAAACCATCCCAAGCTTCAACCATTTTGATGGCGTATAAAGGAATAAAACCTGATTTTCTACAAATGGAGGGAGCTACTTAGCATATTGAGTTTGGAATATTGTCCATGGATGGAAGCCACACTTGGATTTAGTGGTAAGTTGATTTTCCCTAATTGAATTCATGGTTTTTGCTAAGTTAGGATTTTGTAGATTTCATGAACAATGAAATTTGGGGGAGATTTCATGGTTTATGGATAATTGCTATGGGAAAACATGATTAATTGCTTAATTATAGTGATTTTGAAATGATTTATGCCTACTAGGGTTTTATAAATAGTAATTTTGGGTGAACTAATGGGAATTTATTGCTAAACCCATGGGGAAATGATTAATTCATGGATTATAGTGGTTTAGGACTGTTTAAGGGTGAAAAATCAGATTTTTGACCATGACTAATTAGAGTTCGAAAGGGGCTTTTGCATATAAAGTGTTAAGTAGCAAATTAAATAAATTAAGAACTTAATTAGCTTATTTTCATGATTATTAAGTTAATAATCATGTTATAAAATGAGCATGTATGGTTGGAAAGAAAATCCCTTTGAATACTTTATTGAATTGTTATGAATTAATAATGCTTACAAGATGTTTGATAAAATGCTTCCATGAGAGAAGTGATGTGAGTGACTAGCCATATTACAGCTTGTGATTGGCTAGTAAAGAGGCATTAATTCAATGTATTCAATATATGAATTACCTGATTAGAAAGTAATTAAAGAGAAACATAAGTTAGATGGCCTCGTGGTTAATGTTAAAGTATAGTTATGCACTTAAAAAGTATATGGATTTAACAATGGATTGATTATAGTATCTAAAATTTGTAATTGATTAACTGGATATGAATTTCCTATAGTTGCCTATGTAAATGAATGAAATTTTTGTTATATCTACAGGATCATTGACCAAAGGGAAGGTATGGAGCTTGAGGAGTTATGGAACTTGACGAATCATGAGGTAAATAGGCTCTTTCTTGGTTGCATGTATGATGGATGGGGATATTGATTATCCCATTTATTTGGATCCGAACACATATAATTGGTTAGGAATAATGAACATCCCATGATATTAGTGGTATGTATATGCATGTGTGTCCAAATGGGGATAGTGGATATCCCATGTTTTGATAGAGGTGGATGTTTATTAAGTTTTATGAATATGTGAATATTGAGGATAAAAGGTATCTCGTATCCAGTATTTATGCATGATGTTCTTTATTTTTGTGTATGGATGTCTAAATGGAAGGGATAGAGAATATCCCAAGTTTGCATTGGATGGAATAGATGAGAAGAGTATATCCCATGATTGTGTATACTGTATTAATAAGTTATGAAATAAGAACTAGCCCATGTATCTTATTTTGTTGTATATGTATGAATGCAAGAATTAGAGGGGATTTTGAGTATTCTAGAATGCCATATATGATAATTGAATAATTATGTATATAGATTGAATGGACCTACCATTTCAAGAATTGTATTTGACATATTGATATGACGTGTGATGCCTGTATGTCATAGTATGCCTAAAGGGCATAGAATGTGCATCTTGGAATATTGAGGACTGGAGTCTCATAGATATATATATTCATGCAGTGATTATATTGTTATGTTGTATTTATGTTTTGTTCTAGAACATGTAATTTCTGATTGATTATTGTTTACTAATGTGCTTACTTACTGAGTTCACTCGAGACTCATGCCTTTTTATTATATGTTTTTAGTGAACAGGTCAAACAGTGAAGCCCAATGATTGGTTAGTGCTAGGAAACAATATTTGATGATATTTTTCTTGTATTAGTATGAATGGGAAATGTAATCTAGTTGTGTCATTGGTAATTATATTCAAAATATTTCATATGGTGTATAATCAAATATATTGCATGTCATAGTCATAGTGACTAAACTATATCATTGTGATCTGAATTGTATTATTCCGGGAAATTAGATTGCCATCATGATCGATTCCGATCTTAGGCAGGCAGCTATGGGTGTGCGTGTGAGTTTTATGGTTAATATTATTGTTTTATAATTATTGGAACATCCATTTTATATGATTAAATGTATATTGGGTGTAGATCTTTATATTTCAGGGTAGACTCTACCAGATTTTTAACAAAATTCTCCCTTAGAAATGGAGAAAATATAGGATAATGGTAAAATGCATAGGCCCTAGGCAAGGCGTTATAGAATGGTATCAGAGCCAAGTGGTTATCTGATACCAAGAGTGATAAACCCAATTCTTGATGGAAATGGTTAGTGGAAGAGATAGGGAAGCACATGGCTAATATAAATTCATGAGAACATGAAAGAACACTAGCTTAAGAATGACAAAAGACAAAGGTAAGGGGCATGTTAATGGTATTCTAAAGGCATGGGTGAGGGAAAGGAGGATGTGAAAATGATGATTGTGAATTGATATGTGTATGGATGATAAAATGTGAAATGAATATGATAATGTTGTGATAGCACAAATATGACTTCATTCTATATTACATTATTTGTATATGTTCGCTATGAACAGAGTAGTGCAGCAAATGCATAGTGGTGCCCACATGTGCATTGTATTAGAATGTTTGACTATTATGCTTACAGTGTGAGTGAAATTGAACTAATGAAACTATGAAGTTTCATGAATAGATGTTGGGTGTTTGTTTACTTGATTTGTCATTAAATCATGGGATTCCCTAAGATAATATGATTGTGTGAGCCCTAGTTAATTGGGTGATTGATTTGACTAGACATGGCATGTGATAGCATATGTCTAGTGAGTGGTGCTTGATGAATCTTATAATTGTGCCTAATTGCAATGCCGAGATGGAATTGATGTGATTGATATGCCTGGATGACATTGTGAATGTCTATGTATTGATTTGCCTAATTTATAAGTGGCCAAATGTTTGATTAAATTATTATTGATATTCTATTATTTTGCTTTCCATCATGAGTTATGAATCATGATGTGGACATGATTGATTGTTATAAAAGATGATGTATCCACGTATCCTTGAATAACTTTACTAGTGAGTATTTTAATGGAATGACTTGTTATGTGTGCTATGGTTGGAAGCGATGAACTAGTCTATTTCTGCATGTTGATTGACATGGGATCCTACTATGGTTAACCTGAGCTATTTTCATTAATAATGTGATCGATGACTTTGAGCATTCCCTCGTATTATTGATATTGAATTTTTGCTATAAGGCTAAGTAACCTTAATTGATGCATTGGTTGATGAAATTTTGTATACATGAGATGTGCAAGTATGTATGTGACTAGATGTGATACCATATATAAGTTGCCTAATGAATGTGGTGATGGGTGGTATAAATATAAGTTGTGATTGTGATACCTTGAAGTGGATAAGCCTGGGAGGGGGTGCTAAAGCCTCTGATGCCCATGTTTGGCAGAAGTGGATAAGCCCCATAAGGGTGGCAAAGCTTCGCATGTGAATATGGCATGATGTAATGGATGTTGGGAGTGTGATGGAAGCCCACCAAAAAATTCACCAATATGCTATGATTATGCCTGTATGGCATAGTTGTGGCATGGTAGAGGCTAGGTGGTGGAGAAGCTGCCTTACCATAAATACGCTAGGCATATATAATGATATGCCTTGGTGGTGGCATATATAGCTTGGATTGGCCTAGATATGATGGGGCTTGGCTGTGATGCCTGGACAGCTTGGATGTGGAGGCCTATGATGGCCTGGTTACCGCCTGTGATGGCGAAGAGGCTTGGTTTGGCCTAAGGCTTGGCTATGATGCCTAGATAGCCCGGTATGACCTGACATCCATATAGGGTGATGGCCTAGGGCTTAGCATGGATGCCTGGGTAGCAAGGATATGATGTGGAGGCCTAGATTAGCCTGGAGACTTGACACCTGCATAGGGTGGAGGCCTAGATTGGCCTTATTTCCTAATACCTGCATAGGGTAGAGGCCTAGATGGCCCTGTAATGGGACTCGCTTACTCCTTGAGGTGTGGATGGAGAACCTGTGATCCCTATGGAGTAATGAGAGTGGGATGCCACAGAGGACAGCAGTAAGGCTATTGTGGAGCTAACAGGTTTCATAGCTAGGGGTACAAGGAGGGACTAAAACCCACCAAAGTGATTTCTAATGGAGGTGCAACATGAGCATATGGATCTGTTGTATAGTTTTAATTTTTAACATATTGTGAGATTACGTGTATTGGAAGTGAATGTGATTTTAATGGGTTATTTGCAACTACCTTGATGATAAGGCTGATCGTAATAATTTATTATTTGTAAATGTCTAATCGTGTATGATTGTGTGTTATAACATTGATGTATGATTACTTCCTAGGTTTGGGAGATTGTAAAGTCATGAATGTAATGCTAAGCTGAGTTATATAGCTTTCATGAATGAAGTCTGTGCCTAAAAAAGAAATTATGTTGACTTGACTGTATGGAGTTTTTAGTATATTGGGTGAGAAATAGCTAATGTTATTGTTTGTTTTGAATGATGATCATGATATAGGATCGGAAAGACACAACTTGAGCAGTGTATCATGTGTGCAAGGATCCACAAGTGGTAAAATAGTCTGAATGAGTGAGTTTATAAATTAGAGGAAATGATGAAATTTCACAATACTAAAAGTTTTGAGGATGAAACTTTTTATAAGGGGGGTAGTTTGTAACACATGAGGCATTAAAATAAGGAAAAGTGTTGAGAAAGATTGCATGAAATATATGAACCAATTTCAAAATTTGAAGTTAATTTATGCTTTGAGCACAAGTGCATGAGAGCATGAAGTTGAATACGATGTAGGCATCACTTGTATCCAATTTTTGGCATATATGATGGATTATGTTCAACACAAAATTTATAGATCTTTTAATTAAAATTTTAATACATCAAGAATCATGTGATTTGGATATCAAAAGATAAAGTTAGACCTAAAATACTATGGCTGTCTCTAGAACTTCATATTGTGCTGAAACAAATTTTGTCACTTTGAGGCCAAACGACTTACAAAGTAGGCCAAATAAGAAAACTTAATTAATATAAAAGTTGTATATCTTGAAATTGTCTTTCCAACACATCAAGAATCACATAATTAAAACATTGTATGAGGAATTTATGGTCAAAATACCGATACTACACCTCGCTTGCAGCAAGTTGGGTGTCGGGGCACCAGGAGAGCAGGGAGACACCAAAATCCAAGGTCGTGGCGCGGTAAGTCAATTTTTAGGCTTTTTTAGTTAATTTTGCATAGTTGTTTTCCATTTTTTTGAGTTCTTCTTCTTCCCACATGCCCTAGCCTTGAAATCTAACCCTTTAGACATGGATTCCTTAGCATTTTAGCTAGAAAGAAGATGACCTATGCATGGGAGTAATCAACCACGATACCCATCCCAAGTTTCAGCCATTTTGATGGTGGGTAAAGGAAGAACACCTAATTTTCTGCAAATGGAGGGAGCTAATTGGCGCATTGAGTTTGGAATCTCATCCATGGATGGAAGCCACACTTGGATTTGGTGGCAAGTTGATTTTCTCTAACTGAATTCATAATTTTTCCTAAGTTAGGGTATTATAGATTTTTTGAACAGTGGAATTTGGGAGAGATTTCATAGTTTATGGATAATTGCTATGGGGAAACTTGATTAATTGCTTAATTGTCGCAATTTTGAAGTGATTTGTGCCTATTAGGGTTTTATGAATAGTAATTTTGGGTGAACTGATGGAGATTGTTTGCTAAACCCATGGGGGAATGATTAATTCATGGATTATAGTGATTTAGGACTTGTTTAAGGGTAAAAAAGGCTAATTTAGGACCATGACCTAATTAGAGTCTGAAAGGGACTTTTGTGTATAAACTATTTAAATAGCAAATCATATAAATTAAGGACTTATTTAGCTTGTTTTCATGATTATTAAGTTAATAATCATGTTATATAATGAGCATGTATGATTGGAAAGAAAATCCCTTTGAATACTTTATAGAATTGTTATAAAATAATAATGCGCATAAGATGTTTGATAAAATGCTTCCATGAGAGAAGTGATGTGAGTGACTAACCATCTAACATATTGTGATTTGCTAGTAAAGTGGCATTAATCCGATGTATTCAATACATGAATTACCAGATTAGAAAGTAATTAAAGAGAAACATAAGTTAGACAGCCTGGTGGTTAATGTTAAAGTATAGTTATGCACTTAAAAGGTATATGGATTTAACAATGAATTGATTCTAGTCTAAAATTTGTAATTGATTAACTAGATATGAATTTCCTATAGTTACCTATGTAAATGAATGAAATTGTTATATCTACAGGATCATTGACCAAGGGGAAGGTATGGAGCTCGAGGAGTTATGGAACTTGACGAATCATGAGGTAAATAGGCTGTTTCTTGGTTGCATCTATGATGGATGGGGATATTGATTATCCCATTTATTTGGATCTGAACACATATGATTGGTTAGGAATAATGAACATCCCATGATATTAGTGATATGTATATGCATGTGTGTCCAAATGGGTATAGTGGATATCCCATGTTTTGTAGAGGTGGATGTTTATTAAGTTTTATGAATATGTGAATGTTGGGGATAAAAGGTATCCCATATTTCATATATATGTATAATGTCCCTTATTCTTGTGTGTGGATGTCTAAATGAAAGGGATAGAGAATATTCCAAGTTTGCGTTGGATGTAATAGATAAGAAGAGCATATCCCATGATTATGTATACTGTATTCATGAGTTATGGGAATAAGAACTATGCCATGAATCTTATTTTGTTGTATATGTATGTATGAAAGAATTAGAGGGGATTTTGAATATTCTAAAATGCCATATATGATAATTGAATGATTGTGTATATAGATGTAATGGGAAGCATTCTAGGAATTGCATTTGACATAGTGATATGACATGTGATGCCTGTAATATGCCTGGAGGGCGTAGAACATGCATCTTGGAATGTTGAGGATTGGAGCCTCATGGATATATATATATATATATGTATTCATGGAGTTATTGTATTGTTATACTATATTTATGTTCTTTTTAGATAATTTGATTTCTGATTGATTATAATTTACTAGCACTTCTACTTATTGAGTTCTCTTGGGACTCACGCCTTCTTATTCTATATTTTTAGTGAACAGGTCAAGCAATCAAGCCCAACATTGGTTGGGGCTAGGAAACAATATTTGAAGATATTTTTCTTATTGTATTCTAGTTGTATCATTGGTAATTGTATTCAAAAGATTTCATATGATGTATAATCAAATATATGGCATGTAATAGTGACTTAACTATATTATTATGATTGGAATTGTATTATTCCAGGAAGGCAGATTGCCATCATGATTAGTTCCGATCTTAGGTAGGCAGCTGTGGGTGTGGGTGTGAGTTTTATGGTTAGTATTATTGTTTTATAATTATTGAATCATCAATTTTATATGATTAAGTATATGCTAGGTGTAAATCCTTATATTTTAGGGTAAAATCTGCTAGATTTTTGGTAGAATTCTCCCTTAGAAATGGGGAAAATACAAGATAATGGTAAAACAAATAGGTCCCTAGGGGGACATTACAATAACTGAATAATATCTAATTATGATTGTGCCTATGATGGCACAAACATAGTATGCATACGATAGTGCCTAGATGGTATGGATATGAGATGAATATGATGATAGCGCCTGGATGACATAGGCATGATGTAACCATGACCATGTCTGGGTGGCACAGACATTCTATGACTATAATAGTGCTTGAATGGAACAGACATAATGTAACCATGACCATGTGTAGGTGGCATAAACATTGCATGACTATAATAGTGTCGGGATGGTACGAACATGACTTGAATAAGCATATGCCCTGGTGGCAACATGAAACTGTTGAGATATAAGTATGATATGCCTAGATAGCTCGTACATAATAGGATATGGTCGTGCCTAGGTGACACTGACATAATATGATTATAGCCATGCTTGGATGGCTTAAATATAATATGACATGATAGTGTGGGAGTAATTCCAATATGGCCCTAATATGAGATGAAAATGAAATGAATAAGAATATGCATGGACATGATGTGACACCCTTGGGGTGTAGATGAATATGTCAGGGCCTAAACGCCTTAGTGGCGTGGATATGATGCAATACGTATGAAAATTCATAATAAGTAGAATGTGGCAATGAGGCTAGGTAACTACTATATCTAATCCCTTCAGTAGATGTAGATGGTGAACTAGACATCCTTATGTTGTAATGATGGCGGCATACCATAGGAAGCATAATGATGCTACCATGGATCCGACAACATTTATTGTCAGGGTTACAGAGATAAATCAATCACACATTGAAGAAGCGAAAGGGTGGTATGTACATCTGGCAAATTCTATGAAACAAAAATGAATATGCATATGAATGATGAGGCTTGTCATAGTCATGGTATGAAAATGATAAACATGTGTGAATGAAATTGCCTTGTCGGTAAGGTTGAGTCTAGTAAGGACTGAATGATGAGGAAAATGTATGAATGAGAATGCTGGATTGATAAGGCTAGCCTTGGAAATGAGGAAATAATGATATTTGCCCTTGCAGATAAATATTGAGAATGGGCATGTGCATGTACCCCAAGTATAGGGGTGTGAGGCTAAATGCAAGCTTGAATTATGAGAACATATTTACCCTAGGTATAGGGGTGTGAGGCTGAATGAAAGCTCGAATTATGAGAACATATGTAGCCTGAGTATAAGGGTGTGAGGCTGAATATAAGCCTACATTACAAGAACATATGTACCGCAGATATAAGGGTGTGAGGCTGAGTGTAAGCCTAGATTAAGAGAGCATGTGTACCCCAGTATAGGGGTGTGAGACTGAGTGTATTCAACATATCATGAAATTGCATTTGTATTGTATTGGACTTGAAATGACGGAATTTTATATCATCATGTGTTGCCTTGAAACTGATCTTGACATAGTATAGCATGGCATTTCATTGTGCATTATACATCATTGTGTGATATGGATGCCTAAATGGCATATATATGATATGATGTCAACACGATGAGAATGTGTCTAGTGTTAAGTCTAACCCCTTTACTAAGCTTGATTTTGATGATGAGTGAAATTAAATAACTTAGTTTTGATGATGAACAAATAAATAAGTGAAGAATTAAGGTACTAACAGGTTACTTTCTAAGTGATGTAGCATGTAAATATTAAAACAGATTAAGGAGAGTAACTGCAAGTAATAAAAAGTGTCAATTGTAAAATTATTACATTAACCCCTTCAAAAGAAGATATTTTAAAAGGAATGTTGAAACAAAAATTATTTAGAAATGGTTCAGAAGTAAATCAGAATCTATTTAGAAACATGGCGTGAAGATCAAAAGTTCAGAAGTATTCAAGAAACAGATGAGAACATCATCAGAAGTATGTCAGAACCCCATCAAAAATATAATGTGAAACTCAGAAGAATTCAAAAGTAATCAGATGTGTCTCAAAACTACATTAGAGGTAGATCAAAACCTCGTTAGAATCAAGTTGTATTAATATTACACTGCGGAGTCATATAGAAGCTTTCTTAGAATTGCAGAAATGCGTTAGAAGTTAAATAGAGGAACTTTTTGCACTCATAAGTTCTTTAGAAGAACCTCAAAAATAATTCCAAAGCATACAGAATTATTCCAGAAGAAATGTCAAAATTCAGAACCCTCTCAGAAAATTCTCAAAAATAAGACAAAAGGAAATCAAGAGTAAATTTGACCATCAGAGTTAAATCAGAAGAATTATTCCACAATTAGAAGCATATCAGAAGCAAATTAGAATACTAATACAATACTTAGAAGATCCTTAGAAGCAACTTGGAAGCTTTCTCAGAGGCGTCTTTAAGAAGGCAAGAGTCAAAGAAAAATATTAGAAGCAAAAATCCAATCTTCATAGGTATCTCAGAAGTCTCTCAAAAGTTCTTCAGAAGCTCAGAATATGATAGCTGATAGATAAATCAACACACAAAAAATCTGAAGAGAAGACTACCAAAAAAAACTTATTGCAAAAATTCTGATAAGCATAGATCGAACATCAGAAGTTCTGGCTACTTAACTCAAAAATCTTGAAGCTCAACAGAATGCAAAAATTCGTTACCTACTCTGCTTAACAATTTAAAAATGGTGCTAAAGGTTGTAACAGCTAAATCCTCTTAAAGCCTATAAAAAGATGATTAAGGTAACACTTAATTACATCCAAGAACACTAAAAATCATCTGATTCAAGTATTCAAAAGTAGCATTTAAGATCTTCCATCGTTCAACTTCAACTGCTACAATAATGCCAAAGCATTCAAAGCCAGATATGCCTCAACTTTAAAAAGAGTTTGAATCTGATCTCAATGCATACTTTGTTCATTTAATTGACTTTTAATTTTCATACAAGTTTGCCTAAGTAAGAGGCATTAATCTATATATTTTCATTTAGAAAAATAATAAGTTAGTTGGTAAGCTCTGTGAAACTAATAGTTTGTAAAAGTTTCTAGTTAGCTTAAAAAACAAATAAGTTAGTTGGTAAACTTGGAAACTAACATGTGTAAGTTAGTTGGTGAGCTTGGAAACCAACATGTAAAAGTTTTTGGTAAGCTTGGAAAACTAGTAAGTTATTGATGAGCTTATAAAACCAATAAGTGTTTAGTGGAACTTGAGTTTAGTAAAGGAGATTGACTCAAAGAAGTGGAGTAGGAACTCTGGAAGGGCTAAACCACTATAAAAATCTTGTGCATATGTGCTATGAATTTTATTTTCTTTTATTTTAAGCACATCTCTCAAGTTATTGACTAAAATTTTTGAAAGC
>JAYJMB010057114.1:12043-23945 GCA_036873735.1 Pouteria campechiana | reverse complement strand
TGTGAATTTGATTTCTTACTGAATTTATGATTGATATTATTTTATATATTCCATTAAAAATCAGAGCGTTTGTAGTCCAACAGTGAGGATAATTGCCTTCCAAGCAATAGACCCGGGTTCCGACTCCCGGCAAACGTATTAAATTTTATTTTCAAGGTATATTTTTCATTCCATTCCCTTGCATTCCCTCGGAATGAACAACCCCATGGCATGAAAGCAGTTGACCTCTTGAAATAATGTCAGTAAAAGAAAATTAATATGAATGAAAAACATAATTAAAAATAAAATAATTTAATTTTTAAGTAAGAAAGTTAAAGTCGAAAATAAAATATGCAAGTTACAATGTGAAAACTAAAATTAATAAGATAGATGTATGCTATGTCAAATAAAAATATTGAGAACAAAATTTTCATCCTTTATTGCACACCATTAACCTAATATAATCAAATACAGCATCAACACTTTATATTTCTGTTATTTATTTGGGAATTGAAAAGAAGCTGGAAAAGGAAAAAAATGTACATAATTTAAAAAGGTTAAAAAGGAATAAATGATTTGACACAATAGAAAATAAAAATAAAATTGATGAGCTTTTCTAACAAAATAATATAGTGGAATAATAAAAAATATAAGAATAATAAAAAGTAAGACTATTAGAATAGATAATAATTAATACAGGGGTCATTTGTATACTGTATTTTAAAGTCTTACTATGGGCCCGTGCCCTACAACGAGGATGACGACTTCTGAACTTACTTATTGCCAAACTTGATGTCGGACTTACTTCGCCTGCTACAGAACTTAACGCTACCCATTGCCTGGGTAAATTCGTACCGCCTTGACCTCAGTACGCCTTGCGAGGCTCTGATTCCATTTGAGCTAAAAAGCTTAAGCTGTTCAGTAACCGATCGGAAATTCCTTTATAAGTTGATTACATATTAATTTAAAAGTGTATAAATTAAAACCAATCTTATGAGACCGGCCTTACAGCAATAGTTGTAAGACTGGTCTCAAATATAAAAAAGTTTTATCTCTCACACACACACACACACACACACACACACACACATATATATATATATATATATATATATCTTTTCTCTTGATGGGCTATTAGTAGATTAATAGTTTTCTTCTAAATACCATTTCTTTAAATGAAAATGCAAATTTATGTTGTTAAATAAGCAAATTTTACTATTGTAGATAATTTTCAATGAAATCAAAAATATTTTAAATAATTCTAAACAATTTTAGACCAACCCTAATATATTTTATCTCATCCCAAAAATTTGAAATAGTTTTAGAATAATTCTAAAATTTTTTCTAGTTATTCTAAGCAAATTAAAAAAAGTTCCAATGCATATAAATAACTTCAAATCATTTTAAACATTAACAAAATCATTTTGGAGTATTAGAAATCATTCTGAAATCATATAAATATACTTCTAAATTACACCAAGTTTGTGTTTGGTAAATAGGAAAAAACCAAGCCCCCTTTCACAATTTTTGATGCAATTTGGTATATTAAACACCTAACAACTTTACTTTTTATATTATTATTTATATTTTTAATTATTATTTCTTATTTTTTATGTTAAAAGCTTACTTATTTTATCTTTATTTACTTTATTTTTAATTATTATCCCCTGTTACCTCACATTATTTCCTTCACTTTTTTTCCCACTTTTCCATGTTCATTTATTCCCACATGTTTTTCTCATCCCCATAAATACACTTCAAAATTTCTTAAATTATTGGAAACTAATCCAAATAATTATCTAAAAATTTGTTATCACCTTGCTCTCTCAACATATGGCCCAAATGAAGCAACTCGACTCAGGTCGAGCCGTCGGAGAAACATAGTCAAGGTCGATTGCTTAGCAATCTCACCCAACTCCAGATAATTTGCATCCAAATGTGTAACCATTTGCACTGTAGCATGTCATTCGTATAGGCCACCAAAGTAATCCCCACGTTTAAAAAAACAAAACTCTGAAAATCTACCCCATCACGAAGCTCAAGATGCTTGATCTGTGTGAAAGCCATTTCATGACCATGAGCAGGAGAGAGGGCGAGGATACCCAAAAGTCTAGCATGCGTTGCTGGTCTGGTAATTCAACGGCACCTTTTGCCAGATTTCACACAACGCCATGAGCATGAATTCAAAGGCCAGCCTCGGATTTCAAACAGAAGCAGTCTACGTCCACGTGAGGGCCAGCAAAATGCATGTGCTGTTCCAACACGACCGTGAATAAATGCATCCGTATGTATAATAACAGCAAAACATGCTAGCATCACAGCCGTTGGATTTGGATTTTTTTTCAATCAATGTTCCGATATTGAGTGGGTCTCTTCATTTGGACGGTTTAGATCATCCCGCACATGCTGCATTTTGGGTGAAAAAAGTGGGACGTATGTGGAGGTGGAGATGAAGACTCCCGTTTATGACACGTGTGACAAAATTCGACTATTCTTATTGCATTATTTTTGTTTTCTCTCGAGACTAAAGGGGTAGGTTGCTAAGCGGGAGCCAATATTTCACCATTCCATATTTGGACCTGTTTTTTGTACGGATCTTATTTTTCCGATAACGAATTTGAGTTCCACTAGACGCAAATATACATGCACACACAAAAATACATGTCTCTCTCTCTTTATATATAGGGTTATAATTTTGTGAGGCCAGTCTCACACGAGCAGTTGTGAGACCGGTCCCAAAATCATATTTTTTAAATTATTTTTTGCTTTTTCACGGACTTGAAAATAATTGATAATTAACTTGTAAACTAATTTTTACTATTTTTTGAGATTTTTTAAATCTCAAAATAACCCTAATCTTCAAAAATTAAAAAATAAATTTTAAAAATCTAAAATTGGTAAAAAATATTTTATAGGTTAATCATTAATTAATTTTCAAGTCTGTAAAAAGTAAAAACAAAAAATCATATGATTTTGGGACCGGTTTCATAGCTGCCCATGTAGACCAGTCTCACAAAATCATAACTCATACATATATATACATGTGTATGTATATATACACATACATATATATATGAGAGCGATTGGGTAAAAAGCTTCATACTAAAGCTTTCGATACGGGTGTGATCGTCGTCGTGCAATTGCGCGCCTCGATTGTGGCCATCCGCTGCACATCCACATGATCACGCGCCAAAAACCCACTTGCTCGCAGGCAACAACAGCTACCGAATTGCACTCCTCTTCGTAGCACATTTGTCCTCTCCGCAGACAATACCAGGGGGAACCCAGACAAAGGAAGAAATGCAGAAGACAGCTCCTCCTCACCGTGAGTTCATCCTCTCCACCTTCCAACCCTCGCCCTAGCACTGAAGAGGTGAAATCTACAACAGTCAGATATGCCCTTTCTATCCAATCTTCAATCGCAATGTCTTGTCCACCAAGTCTATCTCATAAAAGCCAGAGAACAAGAGACGTTTGATCCACGTCCCGCTTCTGAAGCTCATGATCAAGGACAGAGAACCTCCTTCTTCCTCTTCTTCGGAAGCTGATGATCTCGAAGGGATTCCAGATGGAACTTACTGTGTGGAGACTCAAGGCCATCGAAACTTCATCGTCAGAATCACCGAGCTACCACACAAAGAGCAATTTGACCGAATCTTCAAAACCGTGGAGATTTCACAATTTTCTTAACCGGAGCAATAGCGACAATAAGCTTACGTTCATTTTCCTTGTCGCACTGCCTGTGAAAAAAGTGAAGAAGATAGGGTCTTTAAAGGCGACAAGGGATTCACATGACGATAAGGCCACTAGAGATGGAAAAAGAAAAAGCAACTCAAGCGAGAAGGGCACTTCAAGGGCTAAGATGCATTACATTAGAAATCGGACCATAAAGGAGGGAGATCAACAGAAGTCGTTTCTTCCGTATAGGCAGGACTTGGTAGGGTTCTTTGCTAACGTTAATGGGTTGAACAGGAGCCTACTACTAGGATTTGGATATCAACTCGTTATCTAAGTTAATCTTTTCGGTAATTTTCTCTTTGTGCTTCATGTGGACAATCACAAAAAAGAAGAGGTTAGGTTGTGCTTAAGGGGGGTTTTCTTCTCTTATATTTCAATGGCTTCAATGTATGTTTCCCTCTGGTGGGCAAATTTTCTATTTCCACCCTTGTATGGTTATCTGCATTCTCTATGTTAGTGAGTGATGGTCAAATTATAATTCATCGCAAGTGCACAAGTGTATAATTATACAATGTGCTTAACAAGGATCAGTCCCACAGAAAACTTTCAAACTGATTCAATTATATTTAGGTACTAATACTAAGTTGTCCTAAATCTAAAAGATAATTTAAAGATTAAGTAATTAAAAGTGTAATATAAGATAAATAAAAAATAATAGCTTAAGTAATGTAAAATAGTATTCAGGTTGTAAGAGTTTGAGAATCTGACTTTACCACTCAACGATATTCATTGATTTAAGATGTTGGTATCAATTTAACATCTTTGATTCATTTTATCCACTATATGATTATTATCGTTAAGCATTCGGGTTTAAATCAATTATTTTCTTTCATTCCAATTACCTAAGGCATATAGTGTAACTGAAATTGAAAACTCATGAATTTTAATGAACCAAGTAGAATAATTTAGTATATGGCGTCTACCTTAACTATCTACTCATTTATTCAAAAGAGTACAGTATATGGTTTAGCATATGACATCTATCTTAACTACATACTCAAAGATAATCAAGATAATTTACATAATTGGTAATCAAACAATCAAATAAATCAGATGATTGTATTATACACAATGAATAAAACAAGATATTGAATTAATAACCCAACAATCTTTGTTAACAATGAATATCAAGGAGAGCTACGTCATTGCCCCAGAAAAAGGAATTTAGTTCATAATAAAAATAAAAATAAAACTCTCTGAAATATGCATCATCGCAAAACTTGAAATCCTTCTCTTGCTCTTTCGGAGAATTTCTCTGATCCAACCCCCCAACTATATTCTGGATGTCTCCTTAAATAACCAAAGTAACATGGTTTTAGTAAAACTCCTACATAAATTGCAATACCTCTATGCATAGAGATCATCTTTCAATAATAACTCAGTACTTTTTAATGAAATTATAGTTTCCTAAACATTGCAATGCATAAAAATAGAAGTTCTCAAAATAACTGAGTTGCTGCATATCCTAGGTTCTAAAAATTGTAACACAATCTTGAGCTTAAAAATCAACTTTCAATAATACTTTGCAATCTGTATGTCTCATACTCTTAAATTTGCAATATCTGATGCATGAAAAAATAACTAAATTTTTACACTTCTAATTTTAAGCTTTGATTTTAAATTTTTTTTCTTGTTAGGCTACTATGGATGCACTAAACATCGAGTAGAAATTTTAATTTTTGCTTCGAAGTCAATAAATCTTACTTTGGAGTCATTGAATATTAACTTCGAAGTTATTGAAGTGAACTTCAGAGTCACAAAAGTCAATTTCAGAAGCACAAGTCTACTTCGAGGCACACAAGTGAACTTTAGAGTCACAAAAGTAATTTTGGAGTTAGACAATGTTGCTTCAGAGTCTCTGAAGTGAACTTTGGAGTTAGAAAATGTTGCTTCGGAGTTTTTGATATTCCAAAGCAGTTTTAGTAGAATTATCATAATTTTTTCATATGAACTCCAAATTGAGTAATTTTTATTGAGTTGGATAGATAATTTCAAGATTTATAATTTCATGTTAATTAATTTTTCTAATTATGCTTATATTTTGAGTTATCGAAGCTTAAAGTATCGCATTTTGTGTTGTCTTTAAAATTGATATTTCAGAGTTTTCTAGAGAGAGTACCACTATTTTGATCATAACTTTCTCGTACAAACTCAGAATTACTCAATTATTTTTGCATTAGATAGATAATTTTAGCGGATATAACTTTTATATTAATTACTTTATTTGAATCATCCATATTCTATAATACATGAGCCTTCAGAGTGACCCCTTCTGTCAAATGAAGTAACAAATGAATGTAAAACTCTACAAGCAGTTGTACTATTTTAGCTATAACTTTCTCATATAAATTTAGAATCATGTGATTCTTAATATATTGGAAAGATAAGAACAAAGGCTAAAACTTTTATGTTGAATATATTTTCCAAATATACCTCCATTAGTCTCAAAAATTGCTTTAAAGTAACATCTTTTATAATTTTTAACTTTATTCTATAAAATAATAAAATAAACTCTGTTAAGTGAAATATCTACTAAAAATATTAAAAAAAGATCTTAAAATGTGAATTTAGATATAAAAATAGGATATTTTATGAGTTTATTAAATACCTCCAAACTTAGCTTTTAATCATCCTCGAGCAAAATAACAATCTGAACTTAAGAATCAGTCAAAAAAATCTCTCTCAAACAGTCAGTAACATGTTAGACAAATTACGCACGTGCACATATCTCAAAAATCACTTAAGATAATTGCCAAATAATCTCATGAAACCCATGCTTTATTAATCCTTTTATGAAATGAAAATGTGTGTGTGTGTAGAGTGTCAATCTCATGCTACATGTATATTTTTCAGTCAACAATGTGCAAATGAATGATTCTCACGATCTTCACAAATACCCCATAAGCTTGCTTTTCATAATCTTCTCCACTAATGTAGGTAACTTCATTCATTTAGATTAATAGGTCTTTGCTAAGCTTATAATGGGGCCTTAGGTTTAGCTAACAAGAAAGAAAATAAGGATTTACAAAGTAAGAGATCATATCTGAATTTTACATGAATATTTACTCTCTTAAATTTTTGTTTAGAGTTCTTTCTATTTTAAGGGTTGTATTACTATAACATATCCAAACTTATTGCCTTTTATATTCATTAGGATATGATCCCACGCAACTATGGGCTATATTACTACCACATCTCCACACTTATTGCCTGTTGAGTTTATGGAAACATGATCCCCCCATTTAAAGAATAAACCCTCATTGATTCTTATTACGTTTATCTTTTTAATAACCCTCAAACTTATCTTCTTATGCACTTATAAAACTCTCTTCCATCATGTATAAATATGTCTCTTAATAGGTCTAATATGGTTTTTCAAGCTAAAAGGGACTGAATGATAAGGCTAATGAAAGAAAAGTTGAATGGTAGTCTTTTATATGCTTTACATATACCATTCCTCCATTAAAGCTCAATGGGGACACTAGTGACAATTAACGTAATAGGTTAGCTTGAAATGCTCAAACTGATCAAAGTAAGCCTAAATCACTTCCAAGTAAATATGTTGTCTAGGATTTCACCTTGAGGGTTAATCAAATAAGTTCTAGCGTGCTTATGTCAACCAAAATGTGTCATTGAATTCATAACATCATCAACTAATCAATATATAGTTTGCATAATCATGATGTAATGTGCTCAATAAAATTTTCATCAGTCATGAAAAAAAACTTATCATAAGAATTAATAAATCACAAGGTATCATCTATCCTTCATTTGAAATCATGTGCAATAGTAATCAAAAACTTAGCATATGTCACTTGATCATTACAAGAGAATGAATCCATCCTATTCAATTTCAGCATATTGACACAATTGCTCTTGGCTTTACTTTGCTAAGTCATTAGAAATTGTAGCTCCTTAAAAATATAAACATAAAAAAAATTCAAACTGAATTAACTAAAAATGCAAATTTGAAATTTAAATGTAAATCTTAAAATACTCCCCAACTTAAACCAAATATTGTCCTCAATGTAAAATAATGATAGAAGTTTAAGTTTATAGGCTTCCCTAAATGAATTGCATTCTCATCCTCTCCTTCCAAAATTGCTTTGACATCCTTTGCAAATATCAAGTGACAGTTATAACACTGGAAACATCATCTACAATTCTCTGCAACTTCTATATTCATTCTAAAAATAAATTTTTTCCTTCTACAATAGAAACATCAAACCACTACTTTAAAAAAATAAATAAATCTGTACTAATAGAGAAAACAAAACAACTAACTAAACTGAAATGACACAATATTATAAATGACATTAGCTTCTTATTTTCTATATCAAAATATTTTATTTTAAATATAAGAAATTGGTTTACATTTTATAAAAGAGGCTCATGAACCCCACAAGAAATATTCAATGCATGATCATACTGCATTTGTAATATATACCTATTCTCCTTCTTGGTCTTTTTTAAAATAAAGTTTTTTGGAAGTCTACTAAAGAAGACAATGCTAAACTAGATGCACTTAAGAAGGAAAGTGCATGAGAGCTAAAAGGACATGGAACTCTAAAGGAGAAAAGTGCCTTAAGGGCTTGATCGGTGACATAGAAAGAAAAGAAAATAAAATAAAATGCAAAATAGATAATGTCAATAATATAAGGATGATGTTAATTATAAAGTGGACAAAGTTAAAATAGTTTAATTAAAAATAATTAAAAATATAGATAATAATAAAAATATATAGTTATTAGAGAAAGTATATGTCAATTTAAGTTCTAGAAAATGACTTTTATATCAAAATGGTTTCCTTTCCATGGAACCTATCATGCCCTAGAGGAAGAGGGTGGAAGTGTGATTTGACTATTTTCTAGGTACAAATTTCTCTATCCTTCATTTAACTATGGTTGTTGGGTCAAATCTATGTTCAAAATTAAACACTCCATGGTCTTTGCTAGAGTTAGTTATAATGTCTTATAGAAAAGAAAATAACTTTTAATGACATTGTTGGGCATTATTTTTCCTCCCATGTGGAGCATATCCATGTGGAGGTGGGCCTCCCAATTTCTATGCATATAGCGCATGACTAAAGTTAGAAACCTTTTACGGCTTCATATGTGCGACAGCCCTTTTACCTATGGTTAGTGTGTGCGGTTTTACATCTTCTGTTTCTTTAAGGTATTCTTCTCTAGTCAACATCATAACAATTGGAGAAAGAGTTTGATGATTATTGCATCATTCAAGCCATCAATTAAGAGATTTAGGGGAGAAGTTCTCAACCTCTTTTGAGACAGTTTCTAGTTCTATTGAGTAAGATCTATCCTTATTTTTTTAGTTCATTTTGTTGAAATTCATCTTTATGATGATGTTGAAATCCTCCAGTTTTCACTAGAGAAGAACATATATTGTGATCTCATTATTTTATAGTGGAAGTTTCTGAGTAGACTAGGTTCAATGTTTTTTTTATTCATATTAGAGGGTTTTCCATATAAAGATTCTTGCATTTGTGGGTTTGATTTATTTGGGTGATTGATTCATGTCGATTAAAATTTGTGATTGACTATTAAATTTACACAGAGAGGGATAATTTATCCCAACAAGTGATATTAGAGTCTGGTTTATTATTTAGTGATTTCTTGTATGGATTAAATGGAATAAACTTTATTCTCAATGCTTAAACTCATAACATCAAATTATTCAATATGGAAAATAAGGATAATAAATATTTAATATTGCAAAGAGCTTTTTCAACCCATTAAATTGAAAGGAGTGAAACTAATAGATAAAATGGATGAAGCGTAGGACTTGTTAAAAAGAAAAGGCATTGGGCATATTAGATAATGGGTTAATCAAAGTACTTTTCATCATAATGTAAAGAAAGTTGATGTATATAAGCTCTGAAAAAAATTAGAAGGTTTTTATGAACGTAAGTCAGAATAGAATAAAGCTTTCCTAATTACAAAGGTTGTGAATATGAAATACAAAGATGGACAGAATAGTACAAAATATCTCAATAACTTTCAAGAAGCATTGAATGAATTATCCAGTATGAAAATTACTTTTGATGATGAAGCATAAGCATTATTTTTGTTGGGTTCTTTACCAGATAATTAGGAAGCCTGGGTGATATCTTTTAGTAATTTTGCTCCTAACGATGTCATGACTATGAATATGGTAAAAGACTACATATTCAATGAAGAGGCATGAAGGAGGGAGCAAAGTACATCCTTCCATCAAGAGGTGCTTATTACAGAAAAGTGGGGGAGATGTTAGAATATGTATTCTCACTACTAACAGTGATAAGTACAAAGAGAATCGTGACAAGTCAAAAGGGAGATCAAAGTCAAGAAGTAGAATAAATTGGAAGTATTGTAGTAAGCTGAGACATATAGTCAAAGAATCCAAAAAGTTGAAAAGAGATAAAGATGACAAAAAGAAAAGTGAAGAAAAGAAAATGAAGATAAAGATAAAGTAGCAGTCATCCTTGAAGATGATATGATTATTGCTTGTGATATTAGGTGCCTAGCCAAAGATGTGTTTACATGGATAATTAATTCTAAAACTTCTTCACATATATCTCCATATAGAGAGTTCTTCTCATTTTACACTAATGATAATCTTAGCTATATAAAGATGAAAAATGATGGTAAATGCAAGATTAATGGCATTGGTGATGTTTGGTTAGAAACTGATATGGGATTCAAACTAATGTCGAAAAATGTCAAGCATGTACCAGAATTATGTTTTAATTTGATTTCTGCAGGACAATTAGATAATGATGGTTATCATCATCACTTTGGTAATGATAGATGTAAACTAACAAAAGGATCTCTCATTTTGGCTAAAGGGAAGAAAACAGACACACTTTACAGAACTAATGCAAAGTTAGTGAAGGGAGAAGTGAATGTTGTTGAGCATGAATCCTCCTCAAAGTTATGGCGTAAAAGACTTTGTTATATGAGCAATAAGGGACTTAAGATTCTTGCCAAGAAGTAACTTTTGCCTAAAAGTATATCATTGAAACTTTACACTGATTATTTAGCTGGAAAACAATGTAGAGTTTCATTTCATAGATCTCCTCAGCAGAGAATGAATGATATTCTTAATTTGATTCGTACTGATGTTTTCTCTATGAGTGATATAACTCTTGGTGGTTTTGTTACTTTTATTGATGACCATTCTAGAAATATGAGGGCTTATGCTTTAAAATCTAAAGATAAAGGGTTAACTATATTCAAACAGTTTTGTGCCAGTGTGAAAGAGAATTTGTAAGGTAGTTGAAATGTGTTCATGCAGATAATGGTTGTGAGTACAAAGGTCCTTTTGAAAGGTATTGCAGTAAACAAGGTATCAAGCTTGAGGGGACAGTTCCTAAAATACCTCAACAAAATGGGGTAGCAGAGAGAATGAACAGAATAAGTTGTATGAGAATCAAATGTATGCTCTCTCATGCAAAATTGCTAAAGTCCTTTGGGGGTTTTTGTTCATATTCCTAAAGATTAGAAATCTAAGCTTAATAGTAAGCCTAAACAATGTATCTTCCTTGGCTATACACATAATAAATTTGGGTATAGGTTATGGGACCTAGTTGATAAAAAAGGTATTACAAGCAAAGATATATTATTCTTTGAAGATCAGATTATTCAATATTCGAGAAGAAAGAGAAGCCAAAGTCTACTACAAAAGGCTCTGTTAACATAGATCCAAGTCCTCCACCCACGATGCATGCTGGAAATGGTTGAAATGAATAGAAATATCATTATAGTGATACTGTAGTTGATAGTATGCCAGATCAACAAGTTAGGCAAGCCTCTTCGGAATCACCTATACAACTTCAATTGAGAAGGTCTACAAGACAACGTCATCTTTCCAACAAGTATCCTCCTAATGAATATTTTATACTCAATTATGAAGGTGACCATAAAGCTACCAAGAATCAATGTTTCATGAGCACAAAGATGAGTAGATGAAAGTTATGCAAGAGGAGATAAGTTCTTTGCATGAGAATCACACCTATAAGCTAGCGAAGCTACCTATGAGTAAGTGACCAGTAATGAATAAATGGGTCTTTAGGTTGAAAATAGAAAAAAATAGCTTACAGTCAAGGTACAAGGCATGATTGGTTGGAAAAGGATTTGGTTAAAAAATTGGTATTGACTATCATGATATTTTCTCACTTGTGATGAAG
>JAYJMB010057114.1:0-11943 GCA_036873735.1 Pouteria campechiana | reverse complement strand
GGCATCTAGCATGAATTTAGAAATTTAGTAGCTTGATGTGAAAATTATTTTTCTCCATGGTGACTTAGAGGAGGAAGTTTATATGGAGCAACCTGAAAGTTTCAAAGTTAAAGACAAAGAGAATCTAGTGTGTAGATTAAAAAAGAGTTTATATGGACTCAAACAAGCATCAAGGTAGTATTACAAGAAGTTTCAATTTTTTATGAGATATCATGGGTATGGTAAAACTACCTCTAACCCTTGTATTTTTATAAGAAAATTCTCAGCTAATGATTTTATTATCCTCTTACTTTATATGAATGATATGTTAATTGTTGGTCATGATGCTAGTAAAATTGAAAAGCTAAAAAATCAGTTAATTGAATTTTTTGCTATGAAGGATTTGGGGTCGATTAATCAAATCCTAGTATAAAGATTATTTGTGATAGGAAGAATGGAAAGCTTTGGTTATCTCAGGAGATATATATCAAAAAGGTGTTAGAACGATTCAACTTTCGCAATGCGAAACCAATTTGTTCTTCAATTGCAGGTTACTTTAAATCGAGTTCTCAAGAATGTACCACAAGTGAAGAAAAGAAAGAAGAGATGAAACGTGTACCTTGTGCATCTATTGTGGGTAGTTTTGATGTATACTGTGGTGTGTACAAGGTGAGATATCGCCTATGCAATTCGTGTGATAAGTCAATTTCTCTCAAATCCAGGCAAAGAATAAGGAAGCAGTAAAATGGATTCTCAGGTATCTTCGAGGTAAATCTAAAGTTTGTTTATGTTTTGGTACCAGTAAACCTATGGTTGAGGCATTCATAGATGCAAATTGGGCTAGTAATGTTGACTCTAGAAAATCTACTTCAGGATACTTGATAACATTTTCAAGAGGAGCAGTATCATGGTACTCTAAATTATAGAAGTATGTTGCATTATCTACTACTAAAGCAGAGTACATTGTCATTAGTGAAGCAAGCAAAGAATTGCTATTGATAAAAAAAATTTTCAAAGAATTAAGTATGAAGTAAGAGAAATCTATTTTATACTATAACAGTCAGAGTGTTATCCATCTCAGCAAAGATTGAATGTTCCATTTAGGGTCTAAACAAATCCAAATTCGGTATCATTGGATTCAAGATGTGCTAAAGATGAAGTTTTTATAACTTGAGAAAGTTCATACTAATGATAATGGATTAGATATAATGACATAGACAGCAACTAGCGAGAAGTTGATGACATGCAGAGATAGAGAAGATCTCATGGAGCCCTCCACATAGTTGGAAAGGGAAAGATTTGTTGGGTAGCATTTTCCCTCCCATGTGGAGCATATCCATGTGGAGGTGAGCCCCCCCAATTTCGATACACATCACATGACTAAAGTTAGAAACGTTTTACAATTTTGTATATGTGGCAGCCCTTTTACATATGGTTAGTGTGTGCAGTTTTACATCTTCTGTTTCTTTAGAGTTTTCTTCTCTAAGCAACATCATAACATTTGGAGAAAGCATTTGATGATTGTTCCATCATTCAATCCTTCAAGCAAGGGATTTAGGGGAGAAATTTTCATCCTCTTTTGAGTCAGTTTTTAGTTCTGCTTGGTGAGATCCATCCTTGTTATTTCTTGTTGATTTGTTAAAATTTATCTTTATATTGATGTTGAAATCCTCTAGTTTTTACCATGAAAGAACATACTTTGTGATTCCATTATTTTATAGTGAAAGTTTCTGACTAGACTAGATCTTGTAGTTTTTTTCTTAACATTGAGTGATTTTCCACATAAAAATTCTTGTGGCTTTGATTTCTTTAGGTGATTGATTTATTTGATTGGAATTTGAATTGCCTATTTAACCTATATAAAAGTGATAATTTATCCTAACAGACATCAACTTTTACACACTGCTTTTCCAAGAACTCGAATTGTCTATTTGACAACAAATATTGCAGAAGAAAAGTCAAGATAACATATATATAAGAACAGCTAAAAATTAATGCACAAATGATACTAGTAACGAGGTTTAAATGGGTTGAAATTGGGCATGTTGATTTGGACAAACCATTACACCGAGATTTATGTAAAAGGACATAAGATAGTCCTTTGTTGTAGTTGAAGTTGGAAACTTATTTCAATAATTGGACTAAACTTAACTTTATGTATTTCCTCCATTTTACATGACTAATGCAATAGTGCAACCAAGGAAGGTTTTAATGGTGAGCACTCAGCTTAATTTCATCTCTCAATATCTTGGCATGCACAACAGATCTTAACACCATAGAATTGAGATAGATTAGATGGCAGGTTTAAATGATGGACTAAGTGCAAGAATAGAATACAAAAGGCCCCTTGACACTCTCTTTTCAGGTTTATGGATGATAACTACAAAGACTTAGGTGACCAGTGAGTTTTGTATCATTTGAAAGGTGCACTAATGTACATCTATTAAACTTTTTGAACTATTTATGATCCAATTAAATTTTCAATCACAATGGTTTTTTAATGATGAAAGATGAATGCATTAGATTTTACTAATGAAATTTCATAGATCTTAAACTGAGGCATTGCAGTGAAAATATTAGTGCGTACAGATAACCCTTTTTAATAATAGAAAATAGTCATGATATTTAAGTAATTGTACACTTCCTATGTTGGATTGCCTTTTAAAGTCATGATATATTCCTAATTTTTTATTGTTCGAATATCGAGTACAATCGGCGTAATGATTGTATTTTCACCATTGGCTATCATATATGCATATAGTCTTATAATTAGGCTAGTGACAAAGTTACAAGTGGTACCCCTCCAATGTGCACAATTTGAGCAGAGTAGCTTGCTACTGTTGCATGACAATGCTTCAACATGTAATTAAGAATGTCTTTGCCACCTCCTATGAATCAACTTCTTCATTGCAAACCTTCAATGGACTGCATCTGTCCATCAGCCATTATTACAACGAATTTCACGGCTCCGATGCTTCCTTCATTGTAAATGAATCATTTCATTGGCCTTCTTATGGTTCAAACAGTTATGTTTATTTTCCAACATGTATTTCATTAATGGGCTATCACAAGCGGGTGCTGTTCAACAATACAATTTATGTACGAGTCTTCCCATCGCAGCAAATTTCGCATCCTAATTAGTCTAAAGTGAAAACAAAAAGAGGTAAAAGGCCTTTTTAATAAGAAGAAAGTGTAAAAGTTTCCTTTTTTTTATTCATGTACTAACATGAGATTAACCATCTCAACTATCTTATTTATTTCAATTATAACTTATCTTTTTTCACAAGAGGTTTATGCTTTTCTATCTTTATTTACCTTAATTAATATAATTCTTGTGTTCATTTAGATTCATTAAAAAGCAAGTGTATTAGCAATACATTTTCTTTTATACTTTTTTAGACTGCTATAAAATCTTAACTACTACAATAATCTAATTTATTATTATTATTTAAATTTCTAATTATTTTTCTTATTTTTATTAAAATTTTAAATTATTGATGTCACCCTACTAGGCTTTTCTAATATACACCCTTTTTAATGCACTTTATCCAAGCAATTTCAAAAGGTATTATTAATTTTTTTTTGGCACCTTTTCTAGTGTTTCTCTCTCTTTTTTACCTCAAACGAAACTCAAGTTGTATTAGCCACTTCTTTGTTTTCTAGCCCTTTTAATGAATGTAGACCTTGACCACTTTTGTTATCTTTCTTTTTCTTTATTATTACTTATATTTTTAATTATAACTTTATATTCTTTTACCTGACTTATATAGTTTGTCTTTATTTATTTTTTTAATTATTATTTTCTATACTGTAATATTATTTCTTCCTTTTGTACTTTTTTATCTTACTTTTTACTCTCTTTTTTCATTTTTTTCCAACGCCCGAAAGACGCACCCAATTTGCATACACAAACAACCCAAAATAAAGACGCCCGGAAACCCAACAATCAAACGCGCCTGAAACCTGTGCTACACCATATTTACATGTTAGTCTGCCGACAGCCATTGAATAAAAAAAAATCCCTTAGTTAAAATTCACAAGCATCAACACCAACCCCCCTTTAAGCACGATTGTCCAAAAAAGGGCACACCTTGCCCTTGGCCCACTCATCCGTACAACCGACAGCAAGCCTTAAAAAAAACCAACATTATTGTTATTATTATTATTATTATTATTATTATTATTATTATTATTGCATTTCTAAAACCAAGGTTTGAAGAGAAACCCTAGTTTGGAGGATCGAATCATTGGAACTTGGATTTAGAAGTTCTGAACTTTTGAACTCGTTGAAATCTTGGATTATGAATTTCTAATATACTTTTACTACTTATAAGGTGTCAAGAAATGAAATTGACACATAGATTCGGTGTATGATATGCACATCATGGAAGGTGAGTGCATCAATCACTGCCGTTCATCTAATGATTCTCACCATTAACAGAAGAGCAACGAGCTCAGATGAAATAATTGGAAAATAAAACCCGTAAGTGGATATTTATTTTTGTATCATTCTAGTATCTATTTATTTATTTTCAGGTCACCTAACTTTGGCTGACTACATTTTGACGGCCGGATTTTTTCGATTCATGTGTCACGTGTATGTTGAAGGGCAAGATCTACGCCATTTTTGCTACTCCCAATTTTACCGTACCATCTTCAGTAAAACCCTCATAAATGGGTTTGACCATTGACCGGTTGCAATTGCAGTCCAAATTTCAGAATAACGAGATGTTGGATATTTAAGTTCTAGCAAGCTCGACCAGGAGAAAGCAACAGTGGCATCGCACGTGCAGAAAATTTCACAAGTGTACAACATATAATCTGCTCATCATTGGACTCTTGGCTTGTCTCAAAAATTGAAGTGGACCCATCATTAATGGTTTACACGTGTGGGTCAATTTTGGACCGTTGAATGATTATTCGGCACCTTTTGTTTCATAAGATAAATTTCTGGTCCATTTAATAATAAAAATCTGGCCAATTTTTGTAAACAGTAAATTATAAATGGGGCCGACCAAATGGGTGGTTTGGATTTTGTAAAATACTGCCGAATTGCATTTGGTGGTTAATTAGGAGCAACTACAATGAGCTTTACCCGGAATTTTACCTAGCATTCCTCCTTGGAATTAAGAGTGCAGTGCATGTGATTTCAGCATCTATTTGTTACTTAAATACAATCATTTGCATTGAATAGATATTCGAGAATTCTTCGGGTAGGCCGCCCAACTGGTGACAACTGCCAAGTCTTTAAGTTAGAAGAGTGTTCAGTTTACGTAGCGTGTCAGGCTCATCATAATCTGTCATTGTTTCATCTCTCATTCCTGAAAATCCAAACACCTGAGTTAAGCTTGACAAGTGGCTCTGAAAATAGTGATTGCATGCTCTATTTACATGGATTGTTACTATGTCATCAGCCTCTCTTTTATTTTGTGAATTAATTATTGCGTTGGCCATGTACACCATACTTAGTAAAATTACACGGATTATTTACAACGAACCTGTGGATTATTCATCTTACTATAATGAAAATTTTTCAGCCGATGAAAAGCATACAAGATAATATATAAATCGTGAATTGTATTGTAGAAAGGATATTGTTTCATAGGACTAGTTGGAATTTGGAAAGGTATTAAGGGTTTGTTTAGGAATAGAAAAAAAAAATGAAAAGTAGGAGAGAAATGTAGAAAAGAAGAGTAAAAGAGAGAAATTGATGTCACTACATAGAGGATAATAAATAAAATAAAAATAAATTAAGAAAAAATTTATTTCTTTTTAAATAAAGAAAAATGATTGAAAATATTGATAATAAAAAATAGAATTATTAGGAAAAGTTGAAGTATATGCATATTGCATTATTCAAATGAGAAAGAAAAAGAAAAAGAAAAATAAATACCTATTTTCTTTATTTTCAAACAGGACCTAAATATAAATAGCAACCTTTGGTGTTCCATCCACCAGATTTTATTTTAATATTTTTGCAATTTCCCATTTAGAGGGTTTACACAGTATTTTATGCTTTTAACTTTTTGCCCACTTGCATGGTAAAATCATGCAATATTTATGACCCATAAGAAGCTATAAAGAACCTTTGGAGTCATGGTTAGGGGCTCGGTAATTCAAGGATTCAGAGCTTGTAATTAGTTTGATATAGCATTAGTTGAGACTGGCATGGAAATGATTATTACTTGTCCTAGCTATTGAAACAATAATCTAATGTGATGGAAACTTTAAATTATTTTTATATTCGGTAAGAAAAAATTAACAATAGTTTTTGATTATTTTGGGTTAGTGGTTGGTGATGCACAGGTAAGCTTTTGGTGTGTTTAGATGAAAGGTGTATCTACAAGAGGCATAGATACCCCTTTTTTATTTGATGTAATATTTAATTATTGTTAATAAAATTACTTTGTTTCATAATTATCTATATTTTAAATAATTAAACTTTATTTTTTCTATGAAAAAATCTATTATGCTAACACCAACAAATATTCTAATAATTATTAATAATAGTTAAAATTAGTATCAATTGGAAATCCACCATGTTCCAAACTTGGGTATGAAAAGGCTTCATAAATTGACTTCTTAACCGATAAACAAGGGCATTGGAGGTAGTACAATAATAGTCAGTCACATGCTTAAATCAACAAAGATTTCTAGAAGATAGAGAAATGAGATTAAGAGAGGGGATCACAAAATTTAAAAGGATTTTATGAGTTTGACAATTATCTTGTCTTATCTATGTTCCTTATATAAAAAGAATGATCAATCTCTTACATAAGATAATCATACTCGACTAATTAAATTACGCTTTAATAAAATAGGTCGTGTGTTCACAATGGTAGCATTATTTATCTCTGGTATTTGACTTTGATTCGATGACTGCTAATTAGGCTTCATGAACTTTGTAACTTGCCAGTTAGTCCCACAACAATTACCATCTTTTTATCGTCACTGACCAAGCCCATCGATCATAATGCCTGCATTAATACAAGTGCAGTGGCAAAGAGAAAGCATATATCCAAAAGAGGCTTTTGCTGACACTTACATATGGCTAAATTTCTACCATTGAAATACAAAACTCGAGCCTGGACATGTTCATGCTTTCAGTAGACAGCTGATATTCGAACCCAAAGCATCAGGCACACCAAAACTCCCCCGGCGCGCTTATCAAGCAGCCATGCCTGCCATTGAAGCACCGACATGAGATTGAGAAATGTGCCCGCCCATTTGGAAAGAGAACCCGATTAGATTAAAGGCCAACAAACACATGCGTGGACGGTCTAAGCTGTCGTCCACCACACATTCAGAAGATGGGGACCCTTTGACATTGCCAACAGGAGTCGTAGTAGCGTGTCTGGTTGCTACAAAAAGCCGGAACAAGCCGCGTGAAAGCGCCGGCCCCCACGTGGCAACGCTACTGACACGTCAGCTCCCAATCGCCCTTTGTACTCGCGGGGCCCAATCACATCAGCTGACTGAGAGCCACGACTGTCTTTCGCCACCTAACTGCGGAACTGTCGGCTGCGCACAGGGATTGCCGTACCCTGTTTGTGCAGTTTACCGTACAGATATTTCAATATTTTTTTTATTTATCCATATGAGCATCTGGCTACAACTTGTATAAAAAAATAAGCTACGTGGAGGGTAATTTATAATATTTAAATTAGAATTTTTTAAATATACCAACATATTTTATCAATAATTTTAGATATATTTATATTTATCAAAGTTAACAAATATGCCAAAGCAATTTAAAACCTTAATCATGATGTCTTAAATACGAGTGTTATTATCTGTGCTAGATATTTTTAAAACATAAATATATCTATACTTATGGTTAATAGGTGTAGTTATATTTATGAATGTTTATTGAATATTATCTAAATTATTAAATATATAACGTTTAACCGAATAAATGAATAAAAATAATTTTAAACTCATAAAATAGGCCATCTTAAGATTTTTATAAGGAATATATAAATTTCATAATTTTATTTTGTGCAACACACCTTAATATTTGATTCAAATGATTTTTAATATTAAACAATTTATTATATTTAAAATGCTATGCATGATGGGGGGCAAACAAACTTAAACGGATTTATTAACTAAAAGTTAAATATTTTCTCACAACTTATTATATTACCTTTTTCTGATGTGAGCAAAATTTTATTTTATATGATAGTAGATATAAATTTAAGAGACAAAACATGTTATCGTCTAGGTCTTTTAAATTTTAAAACAATTTCTGCAGTAGATGTATTTATCTGAACGTTTTTTCATGGTTGCCTCATTAAGCCATATATAACTGATTTTTAATTAGGAAATAAAAATAATATTCAAATAATTTCAAGCTTACTCAAGGGAACGATGAATGATGACTACCAGGCAGGGTTAATGGGATATACATTAAATGATGAATATTGCTAAGTTTTTTCTTCATAAGATCAAATTTAGAATATGAAAAAGGGGATTTTATTTTACCAATGAGACACGTGGGACCCACTTTTTCAAAGAAGTGACAAGTGCAAAAGCTAATAATGCACTGTTCCAAAAGCTAGCCAGCCCTACTCAATTCATAATTCTTAATCTAAATTTCATCACAATTGTCCCAAGGTAATGTCTAAAAATATCTCCATGAAGTACTACACCAGCATGCAGCATTTCTAAACACAAAGTCACTTTTTAGAGTTGAGAAGCTAATTAAATGTTTTAGCACATGTACTTTATTTTAACTTTAACAAAAATAAATAAGATTTTGATTAAAAAAGACTGATAAAAATTATTCAGATAATTATTTTTTTATTTTTAGAAGAAAATTTATATTTTTCCCCAATCAAACAGCCCCCTAATTTTTTAAATTATTACCCAGCTGCTCATCAAAGAAGAAGATAGAGGATTTGAACTTTTAAAATTAACATTAAGAATATCTTTAATATACAAGGTGTAGACAACTTTCACTCAAAAATTACGTGTGTATGTGTTTATATATATGTATGTATGTACGAATACGTTAAGAATATATTGAATATACAATTTCCAAACTACTTGCAGTCAAAATCAGAGATGTTCTGTGACATGGTCTTGAAAAAATCCATCCACCACCTCTCAAAGACCCAGTCACCCAGTACTCCTCAAGTTAGTGAATGCACCAGTATTCATACACTGTACACCTTGAAACGCGTACGCATTGGGTGGGCCACGTCGACAAGATGCACATGTGTCACGTTAGTAACAGTCAACAGTGTCCATGGCCCGACTCCCATTTTCACTGCTCTCCATGAATTTGCTTTTTTATCTCTTCCATGCACTGATGAGTCTCTTCTCTCTTGGAGGATGCATGTGTATATATTTGAGCCACCCATAGCCTGTTATAACCATTTTATGGCATCTGTTCTTTTGCCTATAGGTAAAAAGACAATAACAACAGCCTCGTTCTCTCAATAATTTCTCTTCATGTATAGGCTCTTATCGTTCCTTCTCGGAACATCATCTTCCATTCTTCCCATATATAGAGGGTTCAAACCACATCATCGGTTCTTCTGTGGAAAAGGGAAAAGAGAAGAAGAAAGCAGCTGCATTCTATTATTGCTCTTCATACCCATCTAATCTTTGCTTCTCAGATCATCCGCTTCAGCAAATGAAGGGTTCTATATGGTTTCCAACCCTTCTTTTGCTAGTAATGCTCGTTACAGCCCAAGGTATCCAACCTTACTCTCTTCTTGTGGAGAGAATGGTCATGGGCGTGTGCTATATTTCAGGTTTCTGATGTTTGCGTTTGCTTTTCCTCAGGGATACTTTTGCAACCTTTGGCCACGCCTTCAACCATTCAAGAAATTCATGTAAGTGTATTGAACTTTTATGCTCTGATTGTTTTGGTTGGAACTTGTTTCGAGATGTGTTTTCTTTTTTGGGTTTGTTTCCAACGGCGAGAGATGGTTGGATGCAGGAGAAGGGCGACAGCAGATTGGTTGAAGGGATTGGCAGCGTTGGAGGAGTTGTTCTTTGCAAGGATGGAGAATGTTCAGGTACCTTGAAGAGAAGACGTTCTAGGGCAGTAAGGGAAGCCCACCATGGGCAACCAGGGTTTCAGGCTGACTATTGTGGCCCTAGGAGCCACAAACCCAAGCACCACTGAAATCCTGTCTTCCCCACCCCCACCCTCAATCTGATGAGAGTCTAGGTTTGGAAAGCACTAAACCAAAACCGTGTATCAAGCAACTCAATTTTGTGAAGAAAATTCTACACCTTCATTTCACAAGTAGCAAGAAGTCTGCCTGCTTCTTTTCGGATTTTCTTTTCTCTTTTTCATTTGTTTCTCACATTGACAATATGGGCTTTCTTGTTAGCCATTTTGAAACTGAACCAGTGTCCCTTATTTGTCACCTTGACATGGAATTACGTTTCAATCAGCAATCCTGATTTTTACCATTTTTAAGCTGTGAATTGTATTTGCAAAAGTAAAAATCTCTCAATTATTTCTATTGTGGAACAAAATCTGCTTGCAGTGCATTATATTCCAACTTTTACTTGTGCATTGTACTTTGAACACTTGGACCCTTCAATACGCTGTCCCAACATGCAATCAAAACCAGAAAATTAAACATCTGTCTGAGTAGTTCTAATCTATTGATGCAGGAAGAAATAGAAAACTCATGACCAACACGAAGTCCATATCCAAGGTTGGTAGTCAAAAGTAGTAATTAATTCAACCTTTGGTTTACACTCATCATTGCCTTTTTTAAAGTATTTTTAAGCAGCTTTAACCGTTGTTTACAGCATGTTAGAAATGAAGGGGTGGAAACTGAAGACCCACCAGGCCATTATTCAAGCAAAGAAATCGATGGAAATCAAGAGAACAAGTCCCTTAAATCAACGTTGTCCGCGCACCCAGTGTCTAGAGCTGAGCACCACCCAGACATCATGGATTTGGCCGCGATGGACTATACTCTTGTGAGACGGAGAACTCCAATTCACAACTGAATGTGGGCGACAACTAAACAATTAAACTTGGAGAAAAATTGCCAAAAAGCAAGACAGCATTACAGAAATGCTGCAGCTTCTCAGGGTTAGGAAGATTTTGCACATTAATATATTCTTATTATTCTTATATTACTCTCATCATTGGGCACATCATCACCTAAGCTGTGTTTTTGGTCTCCCTGATGTATGCATTGACCTACATGTTTGTGGGGAATGTCGATCCATATGTGCCGTCAAGAATTCGTACGTGACATGCTATGAATCAATCCAACCCGTTAAAAAATCTAAATTAAACATGAAATGGATGATCCTGAAGTTCCGTTTGTTGCCTGGAAAATGCATGGGATGAAGTTAGACGGGCCAGTTCTAACTTAAAATGCACTCCATGTTAATGCAATCAATCTGATTTGGCAGCATGTGTAGCTTGGTCCACCACTTGGATTGATTTAGATTCTGTCAATATGGTGTTTTGTGTGCTTGTGTATGCACTTAATTCTCTCAGGAATAATTATGGTTCTTGGCCTGATGTATATGCAAGAGCGTATCGAGAGAAGGATAAGATGAATGAAGGTAGACTGTCCAAATTTAAGAAGAAAGAAAGGTGGGTTCGTTCGTCCAATCAATTGAGTGGAAGCAGATGGCCCAAATTTACAAGTAAAAATATGTGATTTTGTCTGTTAAATCAATGTAACTTCCAAGATAAATGCAGACGGATCGGTGCATAGCATCAAAGAGGGTACATGTAACTGAGGTGCGTTAAAGCGGGGCAGAAAAGATAAAAAGGGGTGGGAAAGCCCCCTTTTTCATCTTATTTCACGTGATGTAGCATTTTCACTGGCCAATAATCATATTTTTTTAATTACTGTAATATATCATCATTAATTTTTATTTTTCATCTAAAAAGTCTACAAATTTTATCTTTATTAGCTTTATTTATAATTACTATATTCTTTACTATTATCTCATTTACATTCTTTTTTC
>JAYJMB010057103.1:0-27421 GCA_036873735.1 Pouteria campechiana | reverse complement strand
ATCGGCCAGCACATTTATGGATCAATATGTAGCAACCATCGGCCAGGGGTGGTGTGGGCCGGCGGGGTGCTACAGTTGCTCTCCTCAAGAACTCAACCCATGCAAGAGGGATGAACAAGTCTGCGCCAGCGAAATGACCAAATTCGTGCAAGCAGACTAAGCAAATCTGCACAAGTGGAATCTCCACCAAAATGTGCTATTGAATACACACAAACAAGCACCATGGGAAAGAAACCTGCACAGGAAGAATCTTTAAGGGGAAGCAATCTGCATTGATAGACATGGCAGCCAACATGGCAGTCGCCTATGGTATTGGCTCCGAGGTTCCAAGAAGAAGCATTTTGTTCAAAAGAAAGTTAAAAAAACTCTATGTTTCAAACTTTAGAGGGATTTTGGAAGTTCTGAAGGTCGTATTTTATACTTCAAAGGAGCTTTGGAACTTGTTAAAAAATTATAACTATTTTTAATAACAACATTCAAAAAGATTCCAAAACATTTGAAGACCAACTTCAGATGATACAAAAAGTAATGTTGAACCAAAACTAAGTCCATTTCAAAAATTTTATCAACTAACTTCTACAATTATTTCTAATGTTTTATTAGAAGAGGGATTAAAACTTAATTTTTTAAGTATAAGTCAATTTTATGATAATGATTACAAAGTTATGTTTGAATCCCAAGGATGTTCAATTTTAAATAAAGATAAACTGATATTAGCATATCAAAAAAGGCATGAAAATGTATATTCGATTGATTTATGTGAAATCTAGGCCAAATGTTATATTGTTAATGTGTTGGGTTATTAACGAGCTACTGCTGGAATTTTTAAGTTCCAGAGTTCTGCGTAGACAGAGTCTATGCAATAGAGATTGTCCTCAAACCAAGCAGTTAGACAAGTTACTCTTGCATTGTTTGATCCAATTTTATAAAACAGATTTTATTTTTATCCACACAGATGGGTGTAGCTTTCACATGCATAACATGCATAGGCTATCTCTCCATAAGAAAGCAACATGCATAGCTAGACTCTTCCCCAAAAAAGTGCAGGTAAACCCATGTAGGTTGCGCTCTACCGAATGTCAACCCGTGCAGGCAGGATGAGCAAGCCCACGCAGGCAGAATGACCAAATTAGTGTAGGTAGACTAAGCAAGCCCGCGAAGGTGGAATGAATGAATCCACATAGGTAGACAAAGAAAATCCACACAGGTAGAATCTCCACACAAAAGTGCAGTTGAATTTGCACAGGCAAGCTCCATGGGAAAGTAACCTTGCAAGCAAAATCTCCATGGGAAAGCAATCTGCACAAGAAGACATGGCAGCTTCCTGCGGTATTTCCTATGAGGTTCCTTGGAGATGCATTCTGAACTTCAAAAGAAAGCTAAAAAATTTTGTGTTTCAAACTTTAGAGGGATTTTAGAAGTTCTGAAGGTTGCATTTTAAACTTCAAAGGAGCTTTAGAACACAATCAGAGGCATGTCATATGGACACAAGAGAAATTATAATTGCTTTGAATAATACCATTGATAAATGTTCCAGAACATTTGAAGATCAACTTCTGGTGATATGAAAAGTAATGTTGAACCAAAACTAAGTCCATTTCAGAAATTCAGCCAACCACATTCTATAATTCTCTTCTAATTTTTTATTAGTAGAGGGATTAAAACACAATTTGTTAAGTGTAAATTATTTTTATGATAGTGGCTACAAAGTTATGTTTGAATCCCAAGGATGTTTAGTTTTAAATAAAGATAACTCTATTATAATTTATCAAAAATTGAATGAAAATGTGTATTTGATGTATTTATGTGAAATCTAGGCCAAATGTTTTATTATGAATGTGTTGCGTTATGAACGAGCTACTGCTGGAATTTTTAAGTTCCAAAAGAGTTCAGCAAAGATAGAGTCCATGTAGTAGATATTGTCCTCAGACTATGCAGTTGTATAAGATGCACTTGTGCAGTTGGATGAAATTTTTCCTGTGAATTTTATTTTTATCCATCTAGTTGGTGATGCTTTTACCCTCATAGGCAGACTCTCTGCAAAAATAATGCAATCGAACCCATGTAGTTTTCTTTACATTGGAAGTCAACTTGTGAAGGCTGGATGAGCAAGCCCGCATTGGCATAATGACCAAATCCACACTGGCAGACTAAGCAAATCTGTGCAAGTGGAATCTCCACCGAAAAGAGTAATTGAATAAATGCAAGCAAGATCCATGGGAAAGCAACTTGCTCAAGCAAAATCTCCACAGAAAAGCAATCTGCACAGGCAAACATGGCAGCCAATATGGTGGTTGACCATGGTATTGCCTACTAGGTTCTAGGGAGATGAATTTCAAATTTCAAAAGAAAGTTAAAAATATTCCATGTTTTGAACTTAAGAGGAATTTCAAAAGTTGTGATGGTCATGTTTTAAACTTCATAGGAGCTTTGGAACATGTGCAAAGGAATTTTTAATTGACATAAAAGAAATTATAACTATTTTGAATAACAACATTCAAAAAGGTTCCAGAACATCTGAAGACCAACTTCAGATGATATGAAAAGTAATGTTGGACTAAAACTAAGTCCATTTCAGAAATTCAGCCAACCACATTCAACAATTCTCTTCTAATGTTTTATTAGTAGAGGGAATAAAACATAATTTGTTAAATTTTAGTCAACTTTATGATAGTGGCTACAAAGTTATGTTTGAATCCCAAGGATGCTTAGTTTTAAATAAAGATATCTCTATTGTAGTATATCGAAGAAGGCATGAAAATGTATATTTGATTGATTTATGTGAAACCTAGGCCAAATGTTATATTGTTAATGTGTTGGGCTATTAATAATCTGTTCCTGGAATTTTCAAGTTCCAGAGATTCCCGCAAAGATAGAGTCCTTGCAGTAGAGATGGTCCTCAAACCAAGATGTCTAATAGGATGTCTTACGCTGTTTTATGCAATTTTACTCGAGGGAATTTATTTTTATCCATGCATTTGGGTGTTGCTTTCACCTGCATCTCCATGAGAAAGCAACACGCATAGGTAGACTCTCCCATTAAAAAGCGTAGTTGAACCCATGCAAGTTGCTCTCCAACAAAAATCAACATGCGCAGGAAAGATGAGCAAGCCCGCGCTAGTGGAATGACCAAATCAACACATGTAGACTGAGCAAGCCTGAGAAGATAGAATGACCAAATTTGTGTAGGTAGACTAGCAAATCTGAGCAACTGGAATCTCCACCCAAAAGCACAGTTGAATCCATGCAGGCAAGCTCCATAGGAAAGTAACCAATCCAAGTAGAATCTCCATGGGAAAGCAATCCGCATAGGCAGATATTGGCAGCCGATATGGCAACCAACCACTATACTACCTACGAGTTTCGAAGGAGATGAGTTTCAAACTTTGAAAGTAAGTTCAAAAATTTTGTGTTTCGAACTTTAGAGGGATTTAAGAATTTCTGAAGGTTGCATTTTAAACATCAAAGGATCTTTGGAACACATTCAAAGGCATTTTAGATGGACACAAGAGAAATTATAATTATTTTGAATAAAAGCATTTAGTTCGAGAACATCTGAAGACCAACTTCAGATGATACAAAAAGTAATGCTGGACCAAAACTAAGTCCATTTCAGAAATTTAGCCAACCTCATTCTACATTTCTCTTCTAATGTTTCATTAGTAGAGGGATTAAAACATAATTTGTTTATTTTAAGATAATTTTATGATAATGGCTACAAAGTTATGTTTGAATCCTAGGAATGTTTAGTTTTAAATAAAGATAACTGTATATTAGTATATTAAAAAAGGCATGAAAATGTATATTTGGTGGATTTGTGTGAAATCTAGGCCAAATGTTATATTGTTATTGTGTTGGGTTATTAATGAGCTGTTGTTGGAGTTTCCAAGTTCCTGAGAATCCCAAAAAGGCAGATTCCTTGCAATAGAGATGATCCTTATTAGTCTCTTGCTAATGGTGGCTCAAGAGGGGGATGGGAGGTGAATTGAGCCTTTAAAAATTTTGGCCAAGTTTAAAAGATGGTGCTAAAATAAAATAGGGAAGATCACACAACACATTGAGACAATGGTTTTTATAATGGTTCGGCCTTTAACCTGACACCTTCTCCACTTATTTGAGTTAGTCTCTCTTGCTAAGCTTAGGTTCCACTAACACTTGTTGCTTTTCAAGCTTATCAACAAACTTATACAAGTTGGCTTTCAAAGATTACACCAACAACTTATACACGTTCGTTTTCAAAGCTCACCAACAACTTATATGAGAAAATAATAAATAAAAATGTACAGAATTGAATGCATCTACATAGGTAGAGTGTACAAAGTGTGGGGATAAAAACTAAATGAATTTAGTAGTAAAGAATAATAAAGATTAGACTCTGAGTGTTGTTGAATGATTTGCTTTAAATGCTTATTGGAATGTGGCGTAGTGGAGCTGATAGCGTGGAATTAAATCTAAGAGCATTTGTAAGATACTTGAGTGAACATTTTCTTATCTCTCTTATTCTAAGATCTATGTTTTCCAAACATTTGGATCTTTCTTTTATAAGTTGTGTAAGAAGAATTAGCTTTTATGCTTATTTTAAATAACTTTCCAACCATTTGAAAAAGAGTATTAAAAGCCTTGTCGTTATCTTCTTCTTCTATCCAGCTTCGGAACTTCTGAGCTAAGTATTCAGAACTTTTGAGCCCCATCTACCTAGTAGTTATCATTGTGTATTTAATGCAAAACTTTTGATATAAATCTTTAGAACTTTTGAGGACTGGTTTTGGTTTCTAACACTTTCAACAATCACATTTTTGCTTCTGATAAAGTTTTGAAGATCCTCTAAAGCTTGAATATTTATTTCTAATGAAATTCTTAAACCTTGGCTTTTAAAGGCTTTTTGAGTTGCCTTTGAACAACTTCTGAGTTTAATTTATGAAGCTTGAATTTTGCCTCTGATAAGCTTCTTGAAACTTGCCTTAGATTTTGGATAGAGCGTTACTTCAAACTTGCTTCTGATGGCCTTTTGTATAACTTTTGAAAGCTTGAGATGTAACACCTCGCACCCCCACCCTATGTGCTTTTACTATCTCATACTGAGGCCAATGCGGAAAGCTACCATTGCTCTATCATTTCCTTATAATCCTTACTCCTAGGGTAATTATCTTGCCTAAAATCCGGCAGAGTTTGCCCTAAAATATAAGCATGTAAACTTGATATACATGTATAGTATCAAATAAAATTTTCATTTCTATAATTATAAGATAACATTTATATCTAAAACACTCATACCCATAATCACAGCTCTGCCCAAGATCAGAACCATATCATGATGGCAATGCATCTCCCTAGATTATTAGAAATCCATTCATAATATCATACTTAAATGAATATGATATGCCTAGTGCTTATCCTTATCATTATACTACACATTATACATCACATAAAACTCTTAATTATAATTATACTAATAGATTATGTCGTTACAATACTAGTACATCATACCACAATAAAATATCGTCAACTCCTACTCTCCAATTCTAACCCACAGTTGGAATTCTTTACATGTCCTGTCAGCTAAAAACATAAAATAAGAAGGCATGAGTCTGGGTAACTTAGTAAGTAGGCAGAAATATAAAATAATAATAATAAAAATCACATGTTCTCATCCTAGAACATGAGTACAAATTATTAAAGAATCATAGCATGAATATACATATCCAGGAAGCTCAATTCCTCCTCTATTCACTACAATACTCGGCATATACAATCATACTTTTACTCGTGCCCTCCAAGCACCTCATATTACCTCTAAGCCATTCTAGCTTGTCATATCATAAATGTACCATACAGGCACCACGTTTCATAACTCTGTCATTTGGGCATAGATTACCTTTTTTGGAATGCTTCCCATTCCATCAATACATACAATATGCAACAAATTATGGGATAATCCTTATCCCCATAATTACAATAATAGGATATTCTTTATCCCTCACATTCAGACATCCATACACAAAAATAATAACCATTACACATACATACTCAGGATACTCTCTCTATCCCTAATCTTCAAACAAAGATTTCATAAAAGATACACTAATTGCATTAGGGAATACATTATATTCCCTTCAATTCATGTATACACAATGTCCATGGTGTAATTCATATCCCATCTCTTCCACATAATTATATAATTAAATGATCATACAGAAATTCAACTAATACTTAATTAAGGGATACTCTCTATCGCTAGCTATTCAGTATTAACTAGACATAATACATATCAACCTTTAGGAAATATAGGATATTCACAATCCCCAAATAAAACATACATGCCCAAAAATAAACCACAAGATAACTACTATCCCCATCCATACAGGCATTTACTAAACGAAGAAGGGAGCCTACTTACCTCCTGAAGAGTCATAATGCCTTTTCACAATTTGATCTCTATCATTCTCAATTAGGCCTGCATATGCAACAATGACAATCATGTATAAATTCATATCAATTTAATAAATTATACTTTCCAATTGCTATCCATAAATTAAATGTTCAATTTATATACTCTTCAAGTGTATAGTTGCACACTAACCTTAATCACAATGCCATTTAACCTATTTTAAATACTTTCCAATTGTGTTATGTTAACACCTCTTTCATAGCCATTCATAGGCAATGATTATATTAGTCACTAACATCACTTCCCTCCTAGAAGTATTTTTATGAAACATGTGACTACTTAATTTAGGGTTTCTCAAGAGGGCAATACTAAAAATCTTCATTTCTTACAACATTCACTTTACATATACATGATTATCATATCAACATCTTTTAATTCAATCAATTCATGGCTCACACAGCCCATATACAAAAACCCTCTTTTACTCCTAATCAAGGCATAATCAAAAATCTGATTTGATGGGTCCAAATTACCCAATACTAGTCCCAAACCATCATAATACATGCATTAATCCTTTCCCCCTACGATTCTCAAAGCAATTCCTCCATTTCTTTTAAAAATTGTTATTCACGAAACCCTAGCCATGCATAATTCATAATTTCTCATGCCAAATCACTATAATGATTCTATTAAATCATTCTCCCATGAATTTATAAAGATATACATGAATTTCTTCCCCAAAATCCACTATTTATGAGTTGGGTTCCAAACCCTAGAAATTGAAAAAGATAAAATTCGGTTGGGAAAATGATCTTACCTTCAATTTCATGTGTAGCCATCCTCCCCAAACAAAAATCCAAGCTCCAAGCTCCATGTAGCTCATTCCATTTGGTGGTAATCAGATCTTTTTTCATTTTCTACCATTTGAATGCCAAAAATCCATCCCCAATAGCATGCTTGGAAGATATTCTAGCTAAAGCATCTTTTTATCTAATAATTGGCAAGGATTTAACCCTAAACAGGGTTAGAGTAAAGGGAGGAAGAGAATGGAATGGACCAGGGTGAAAACAAAATGGGTTTTGGCTGCCCCACTGGACACTACCCTCGTGCCTCCTCAACGATCGGCACCGCGGTGCCAATTTCTTGGCCCTCTTTTCTTCCTTGATTTTTCATCCCTTCCTTCCCCATTCTTTTTCCATCATTTGTTGCACATAAAAATAACATAAAAGACACTAAAAGTTTACCTCATTTAACTTGTAAGCATGTCACATAATCATGCACATGTGATTTTAATTGGCACAATTTCATGAAACTTTTATGCTATTCACACATACTTGAATCATTTCATTTCAAACTAAATTTCTTCATTAATCAAGTACATAATTTACCAAAATTAACACCGTAGGTGTTACATGACAATGCTTTTGATCTATTTCTAGATTCACGAGAAATGTTTGGAAATGATACTAAGACTCATGTCTTATCTCTTACCTGATTCAAAATAAATTCTTATGGGGTTCTGAGTTTAGAAACTTCTTCTAAACTTTTGAACTTCATTATTATCAATCTTTTGAGACATCATTTCTAAAGTTCTTCTGATGAAGTTTTGATTGTAGAAACTATTTTTGAAGAAGAGCATTCTACTTCTGATTGCAAGGAACGTGATTTTGCATTGCTTTTGAGATATTTCTGAGTAGCTTCTAAATTTATTCAGAAGTTATTATTGACAAACTTTTGATTGCAGAAACACCATTCTGTGTTGCTTATATATTAGTTCTGATTCACTTCTGACTCACTTCTAGGCGTACTCAAAAGTTCTTACTAACAAACTTTTGAGTGCAAAAACATCAATCTTCTTAGGGTGTTTATTTCTGAGGTTATTCTGGATAACTTCTAAACTACCTCTGAAGTGCGAGATTGCCTTGGAGTTAATTCTAGGGCTTATGCCTTGTCTCTGAAGAGGCTTTGAGTTATCTCTGAAGTTTTTTTGAAGTAAATCTGATTGCTTCCGAATGCTTTTGAACTTTACATCTTATCTTTAAAAAAATTCCGATTCATCTCTGAAATACTTATGAATATTTCTAAATAGCTTCTTAGCTTCACACATTGTCTTCCAAAATACTTTTGAGTATTTCTAAATTACTTCTGAACATTTTTAAACTTCATGCCTTGTCTTTTTGAATACTTCTGAGATGTTCTAAACTAGTTCATAGCATTATGCATTGTCTTTGAAATGCTTCTAAACATCTTCCAAAATGCTTCCTAACATTTCTAAAATACTTCTTAGTAGTTTTGAATTGCTTCTTATCTTCATGACTTATCTTTTGAAATACTTTTGAGTATTTTTGAGTTACTTATGAAGATTGGAATTAATCCTGAAGTTACATTTGATGACATTCTTAGTTGCTTTTGAGCTTCTGATGAGGTTTTGAATAATTTTTGAAATACTTCTGAAGCTTCAAAAATGGTTCTTAGGCTCACACCTTGTTTTTGAATACTTTTGAAACTCAAATTTTTTTTAGAAACATTTTTGAAGTTTGAGATGTTTCTATTTGAGCATTCTTTAAGTTATTTTTCTGTGAAGCCTTTATATGATATGCATTAGACATCCTTAGCAAATTAACATTGCATCACTTGGAAAGTAATCATTAGTACCTTAACAATTCACTCATATGTTTGCTCATCATCAAAACTTAACTGCTTAATTACATTCATCATCAAAATCAAGCTAAGTATGAGGATTAGACTCAACAGTCCTCAAATAGAGTAGTCAGATAGAATGCTCTAGAGATGTTTGATCCAATTTAACCCAGTGGATTTTATTTTTATGCATGGAGTTGGGTGGTATTTTTACATGGGTAGGCCGGCTCTCCATGAGAAAGTAAGACGCGCAAGCATACTCTCCCTCGAAAAAGCATAACTAAACCCATGTAGGTTGCTCTCCACCGAAAGTCAACTCGTATAGACAAGAAGAGCAAGCCCGCACAAACGAAATGATCAAATTAGTGCAGGCAAACAGAGCAAGCCATCAAAGGTGGAATGACCAAATTCGCGCAAGCAAACTAAGCAAATCTACGCAGGCGCAATTGAATCCGCGAAGGCAAGCTCCACAAGAAAGTAACCTAATAAGGTAGAATCTCCATGGGAAAGTAATTCACGTAGGCAAACATGGTAGCAGATATGGCATCCACCTGCATTAATACCTACAAGGTTCCAAGGAGATGTGTTTCAAACTTTGAAAGAAGGCTCAAAATTTTTGTGTTTCGAACTTTAGAGGGATTTTGGAAGTTCAGAAGGCGTTTTAAACTTTAGAGGAGCTTTGGAACACGTTCAAAGGCATTTTAGATGGACATGAGAAATTATAATTATTTTGAATACCAACATTCAAAAAGGTTTTAGGACATTTGAGGACCAACTTCAGATGATACAAAGTAATTCTTGACCAAAACTAAGTCCATTTCAGAAATTTAGCCAATTATATTCTACAATTCTCTTCTAATGTTTTATTTGTAGAGGAATTAAAACATAATTTGTCAAGTGTAAGTCAATTTTATGATAATGGCTACAAAGTTATGTTTACTTCCCAAGTGTGTTTCATTTTAAATAAAGATAGCTTTACTATAGTATATCGAGAAGGTATGAAAATGTATATTGGATGTATTTATGTGAAATCTAAACCAAATGTTTTATTGTGAATGTGCTAGGTTATTAATGAGTTGCTGGTAGAATTTTTAAGTTCCAAAGAGTCCTGTGAAGATAGATTCCTTATAGTAGAGATGGTCCTCTGATCGCACAGTCGGATAGGATGCACTTGCATTGTTTGATGCAATTTTACTTTGCAAATTTTATTTTTATCCCTATAGTTGGGTGATGCTTTTACCAACACAGGTAGAATCTTCACCAAAAAAGCACAACTGAGCCCATGTAAGTATCTCTCCACTGGAAGTCAACCTATGCAAGCTAGATGAATAAGCCTACATGGGCAAAATGACCAATTTTGTGCAGGGAAACAGTGCAAATCTGCATAGATGGCATCTCCACTAAATATTGCAATTGAATACACACAGGCAAGCTACATGGGAAAGCAACCTGCATAGGTAGAATTTCCACGGGAAAGCAATCCGTGTGGGTAGACATGGCAACTGATATGGCAGTTGCTTGTAGTATTACCTTCAAGGTTCTAAGGAGATGTATTTCAAACTTTATAAGAAAGTTCAAAATTTTTGTGTTTCAAACTTAAGAGGGATTTTAGAAGTTTTGATGGTTGCATTTTAGACTTCATAGGAACTTTGGAACACATTCAGAGGCATTTTAGATGGACATAAGAGAAATTATAGCTCTTTTGGAAAATAACATTCAAAAAGGTTCTAGAATATCTTAAGACCAACTTTAGATGATACAAAAAGTAATGTTGGACCAAAACTAAGTCCGTTTCATAAATTCAGCCAAACTTATTAATAGAGTCTGTCTAAGAGAGATGGTCCTTTGACCATGGAGTTAGATAGGATGCACTTGCATAGTTTGATGTAATTTTAACTTGCGAATTTTATTTTTATCCCTGTAGTTGGGTGATGCTTTTAACCGCATAGGTGGAATCTATGCAAAAAAAGCATAGCCAAACCTATGTAGGTTGCTCTCCACTGGTAGTCAACTCATCCAGGCTAGATGAGCAAGCCTGCATAGGAAGAATGACCAAATCTGCACAGGCAACCTAAGGAAATCTGTGCAAGTGGAATCTCCACTAAAAAGTGCCATTGAATACACATAGGCAAGCTCCATGGGAAAGTAACATGTGTAGACGGAATCTCCACGGGAAAGCAATCTGCACCGGCAGACATGGTAATGTGGCAACCGCCCATGGTATTGCCTATGAAGAACAAAAGAGATGTGTTTCAAAATTTAGAAGAAAGTTTAAAATTTTCATGTTTCAAACTTAAGAGGTATTTTAGAATTTTTGATGGTTGCATTTTAAACTTCATAGGAGCTTTGGAACACATTCAAAGGCATTTTAGATGGACACAAGAGAAATTATAATTGTTCTGAAAAACAACATTCAAAAGGGTTCCAGAACATTTGAAGACTAACTTCAGATGATACAAAAAGTAATGCTAGATGAAAACTAGGTCCATTACAAAAATTCACCAACCACATTTTACAATTCACTTCTAATGCTTTTTAAGTAGAGGGATTAAAACATAATTTGTTAAGTGTAAGTTAATTTTATGATAATGGCTACAAAGTTATGTGAATCCCAATGATGTTTATTTTTAAATAAAGATAATGACTCTATTGTAGTATATAAAAAAGGGTATGAAAATGTATATTTGATGTATTTATGTGAAATCTAGGCCAAATATTTTATTATGAATGTGTTGGATTATTAAAGAGCTGCTGCTAGAATTTTTAAGTTCTAGAGAGTCCCGCCAAGATAGAGTTCATGTAGTAGTGATGGTTTTAAGACCACACAATCTGACAGGATGCACTTGCATAGTTTGATGCAATTTTACCCTATGAATTTTATTTTTATTAGAGTAGTTTCGTGATGCTTTTACCTGCATAGGTAGACTCTATGCCAAAAAAGTGCAGCCGAACCCATGTACGTTGCTCCCCACTGGAAGTCAACCCATATAGGCAAAATGAGCAAGCCAGTGTAGGCAAAATTGGCAATTCGCACAGGTAGACTGAGCAAATATTTGTAGGTGAAATCTCCACCAAAAAGTGTAGTTGAATACACATAGGCAAGCTCCATGGAAAAGTAACCTGCATAGAAAGAATCTCCTCAAGAAAACAATCTGCGCCGATAGACATGGTAATGTGGCAGGCATCCACGGTATTACCTACGAAGAACCAAAGGGATGGATTTCAAAATTTAGAAGAAAAAATTTTTGTGTTTCAAACATAAGAGGGATTTTAGAAGTTCTGATGGTCGCGTTTTAAACTTCATAGGAGCATTAGAACATGTTTAGAAGCATTTTAGATTGACACAAGAGAAATTATAACTCTGATGAATAGCAACAGTCAACAAGGTTTAGAACATCTGAAGACTAACTTCATATGATACAAAAAGTAATGCTAGATGAAAATTAGGTCCATTTCAGAAATTCAGCCAACCACATTCCACAATTCTCTTCTAATGTTTTGTAATTAGAGGGATCAAAACATAATTTGTCAAGTGTAAGTCAATTTTATGATAATGGCTACAAAGTTATGTGAATCCCAAGGATGTTTAGTTTTAAAATAAACATAACTTTATTGTAGTATATCGAAAAAGGTGTGAAAATGCATATTTGATGTATTTATGTGAAATATAGGCCAAATATTCTATTATGAATGTGTTGGATTATTAAAGAGCTACTACTGAAAGTTTTAAGTTCCAAAGAGTCCCGCCTAGACAGAGTCCGTGTAGTAGAGATGGTACTCAGACCACACAATCAGACAGGATTCACTTGCATAGTTTGATGCAATTTTACCTAGTGAATTTTATTTTTATCAGCATAGTTTGGTGATGCTTTTACTTGCACAGGCAAACTCTCTACCAAAAAATCATAGCAGAACCAATGTACATTGCTCTCCATAGTAAGTCAACCGTGCAGTCTAGATGAGCAAGCCCGCACTGGCAAAATTACCAAATTCACGCAGGCAAATTGAGCAAATCTTTGTAGGTGAAATCTCCACCAAAAAGTGTAGTTGAATACACACAGGCAAGATCCACAAGAAAGTAACTTGCATAGGCCAAATCTCCATGGGAAAGAAATTTGCGTAGGCACACATGGCAATTGATATAGCAGCTGCTTGCAATACTGCCCGTGAGGTTCTAGGGAGATGCATTTTGAACTTCCTAAGAAAGTTTCAAAATTCTATATTTCAAACTTAAGTATGATTTTAGAAGTTCTGATGGTCGCATTTTAAACTTTGTAGGAGCTTTGGAACATGTTCAAAGGCATTTTAGATGGACACAAGAGAAATTCTAATTATTTTGAATAACAACATTCAAAAAGGCTCCAAAACATCTGAAGACCAACTTCAAATGATACAAAAAGTAATGTTGGGCCAAAACTATTTCCATTTCAAAAATTCTGTCAACCACATTCTACAAGTATTTCTAATGTTTTATTACTTAAGTGAGCAAAATATAATTTGTTAAGTTTAAGTCAATTTTATGATGATGGCTACAAAGTTATGTTTGAACCTAAAGTAAGTTCAGTTTTAAATAAAGATAACTCTAAAGTATTATATCGAAAAAAGCATGAAAATGTATATTTGATTAATTTATTTAAAATATTGGCTAAATGTTATAATGTTAACGTATTATGTTATTAACATGCTGTAGTTGGAATTTTTAAGTCCCAAAGAGTCACACGAAGATAGAGTCCTTGTAGTAGAGATGGTCCTCAGACTGAGTAGTTGGAAAGGATGCTCTTGAGCTGTTCGATTCAATTTTACTCAGTGGATTTTATTTTTATTCATGTTGTTTAGTGCTACTTTCAATTACGTAGGCTAGCTCTCCACAAGAAAGTAATATGCACAAGCATATCTTCCCCCAAAAAGCACAACCGAGCCATGTAGGTTTCTCTCCACGTGAAGTCAACTCACGTAGGCAGGATGAGCAAGCTTGCATAGATGGAATGACCAAATCAGCCAGATTGAGCAAGCCCGCGAAGGTGGGATGACCAAATCTGCATAAAAGGAATCTCCACCCAAAAGCAAGTTGAATCCGCAAGCAAGCTACATGGGAAAGTAACTCGTGTAGGCAAAATCTCCATGGGAAAGCAATTCGTGTTGGCAGACATGGCAACTGCCCGCAGTATGACCTGCAAGGTTCCAGGGAGATGCATTTCAAACTTCAAAAGAAATTTCAAAAATTTCATGTTTTGAACTTCAGTAGGATTTTAGAAGTTCTAAAGGTCACATTTTAAACTTTAGAGGATCTTTGGAACAACTTTAGAGGTGTTTTAGATGGATGCAAGAGAAATTATGACTATTTTGAATAACAACATTCAAAAAGTTTGCAAAACATATGAAGACCAACTTAAAATGATACGAAAAGTAATGTTGTACCAAAACTAAGTATATTTCAGAAATTTAGCCAACCAAATTCTACAACTATTTCTAATGTTTTATTAGTAGAGGGATAGAACATAATTTGTTAAGTGTAAATTAATTTTCTTATAATGGCTACAAAGTTATGTATGAATCCCAAGGATGTTTAGTTTTACGTAAACATAACTCTATTCTAGTATATCAAAGAAGGCATGAAAATGTATATTTCATGTATTTATGTGAAATCTAGGCCAAATGTAATATTATTAATGTGTTTGGTTATTAAAGACCTTCTGCTGGAATCTTTAAGTTCTAGAGAGTCCCATAACAATAGAGTCCTTGCAATAGAGATGGTCTTCGGACCAAGCAGTTGGATAGGATGCTCTTGAGTTGTTTGATGCAATTTTACCCAACGGATTTTATTTTTATCTGTGCAGTTGGGTGTTGTTTTCACCCACATAGGCTAGCTCTCAATGAGAAAGCTACATGTGCAGGCATACTCTCGCCCCCAAAAGTGTAGTTGAACCCATGCAAGTTGCTCTCCACTAGAAGTCAACCCTTATAGCTGGGATGAGCAAGCCCGCACAGGTGGAATGACCAAATCAGTGCAGGCTTAAAAAGTAAGCCCATGAAGGTGGAATGACCAAATACACATAGGTAGAATCTCCACCCAAAAGTGGAGTTGAATCTGCAAAGGCAAGCTCAACGGGAAAGTAACCTGCTCTGACAGAATCTCCATGGGAAAGCAATCGCACAGGTCGATATGGTAGTCACCCATACAAAAAGTAATGCTGGACCAAAATTAAGTCCATTTTAGAAATTCAGCCAACCACATGCTAAAATTCTCTTCTAATATTTTATTAATAGAGGGATTAACACATAATTTGTTTAGTGTAAGTCAATTTTATGATAACAGCTACAAAGTTATGTTTGAATCCCTAGGATGTTTAGCTTTAAATAAAGATAAATCAATTGTAGTATATTGAAAAAGGTATGAAAATATATATATTTGAGGTATTCATGTGAAATCTAGGTGTAATGCCCCACACCCCTATGCTATGCATTTTTGCCATCCTGTAGATTGTTCTTTATTAGGGATTATCCAGGATGCTACCATTTCCCTTCTTCTCAATAATCTCCCTATTCTTTGCCAAAACTTTGGTAGTCTACCCTGAATTATTTGAATACATTCATCATCATAGATAACATTTGAATTAAATAATCATAAAGCAATAACATAGCTCACTAAACTAGCCCATTTTATCCATAGCTCAGAACCTATGCCAGCCCATGATGGAAATAAACATATTTCATCCCTCTTAATATCATATATATTTTTTACTATTATGACATGCCAATACATTTCTCTTTTACATAGTAGAATACATTTATAATTAAGCTATTATAATTATGAATAAATACAAATTCCAATTTCTATCAAACATAATAAAAACCACAAACTCAATTAACATCTTCCATAACTTCCTTGCTTGACCTGTCCACTAAAAATTTAAATAAGAAGGTGTGAGTTTCGAGTGAACTCAGTAAGTGATAAGCTCATAAATTATCATATTTTAATACCTAAATTCACAAATTTTAGATATTTAATTGGCATGAATTCATCACATCTAATTAAATATTGCACTCAATAAAGTTTGTTTTAGTTTCAAATGTGAAAATCTACCTGCAAAGCTAAGTATGAAAATGGCTTAACTTTGAGGCCATTTTTTGTATAGATGAAAATAGATTAAGCAAACATATTCAAAAATAGAAGTTTTAGTGCTTCAAGTTATCTATCTAACAAGTTAAGATTCATAGGATTTGGATATCAAATGTAGACATTATGGGTAAAACACTATAACTATTTCTAACTTCAATCCAATTGAAAGCAAATTTAGATGTGCAGAATATGGTGTCACTTGCAATCCAAAAATGACACATATGGAGAATATGTTAAACATGAAAGTTTTATAACTTCAAATCCTATTTCCAATGCAATAAGAATACCATGATTCTGATATGAAATGGGAAAGTTATGGTGAAAATACCATACATGTATCTATTGGACAACAAGTTTGTGCCGTGACATCCAAATTCTTTGCTTCGACAAAACATGAAGAATGAAAAGCTATGCCATGACACAAAATTTCCATGCCACAACACAGAACCTAATTTATGCAACATTTCAACTAGGCAAAGAGTCTATGTTGTGGCATAGAATTTCCATGCCACGGCACAATGTTGGAGATAGTTTTCCAGATTTTGAGGATCTTACTTAACTTGCACGCTAAAGCTAAACACTAATGAAAATGAAATAAAATGAAGTTTTGGGGACTCTTTGGCAAGGTTTGGAGGTGGAGAAACAAGGAAGGGAAGCAGCTACATAAGATTTGAAGGTGAAATCTTCCTGCAAAAGAAGTGGAGCTGACAAGAGAACAAAGTGCAGAGAATATTACTTGGAGAAGCTTATCTCTTGATCTTTTTTATTTCCTTTTAGTCATTTTCCTTTGTTAATCATGTTTAATACATTGTGTATTATTTTCTTATTTTCTTTGATTTCATTATGATCTAAGTACTTTAATCTAGGGGAATGATGTAGCCAAATAATGATTATTTGTTTTCATCCTATTTTAATGTAACTCTTTGTTTGTTCATCATATATTTGAATGTTTCATCTGATTTTAATGCTTGTGAAAGAATTTTAGCACTTTCAACATGATATATGATTCAATTTGAGGTAAAGAAGCGATAATCAAATTAGACCATGATTAACCACCATAAGATGATCATGATGATAGAGATATCCATGAAGCTTATGCAACATTATAGGTTTCTTGATCTTAATTCATCTTGATTAGTTTCTGATTTTCACAGATATGTAGGAAATTAGCTAATTGAGATAGGTTGTCATGACTTATTGGCAACATAGGAGAAAACATTGATTGCTTAAAATTGATGAAACTAAATATGATTAATCCAGTGAAATCGGAAATCCCTAGGTGTTTTAATCATTGTCTTATTATATTTGTCCATAATCCATGTCATTACCAGAGTTCATTAATCTAGATCTTTTCTATTTACATTCACATATCACCGTTTAATCCTTCAAATAGAATTTAGAGTTAGATTAGTTGGTACTTTGCATACATACATCCTTGTGGGAACAATATATTACTCATTCTTTATTACTTGTTCATGACATGTGCACTTGTGTTAAGAAAAATCCACAATAAGTTTTTGGCATCATTGATGGGGATGATAGCATTGCCAATATCAAAATAAATAACTCTAGTTTTGCTTTGAAAATTTTCCTTTTATTTTTGTTATTCATTACAACTTTGTGCCTTTTTCACTGGATTCATGCTGAGCATCATGACAACCATACTCGAACCCATTGAAAACTTCAAAAGGTAGTAGAATAACTCATACTTCAACAATTACAATTTAGAATGGTGCAATCTCCCCAACCTTTTATGGAGGAATAGTCAGAAAGTGGGGCAACCTCAATAATGGTTTCAATAATAGGAAGAGACCACGGATTTGTAAGCTTATCTACTTTAGTTAGCCAACACTACAAATAAGATCTCAAATTACATGACCAATACAGAAAAGTTTTATCAATTGGGGCAAATGCTATTCAGATTCTTCAATTTTTGTGTGATTTCTATCAAGGCAATCATCTCAATGAAGAATATCAAGTCAAAAATCCATTTAGAAAGAAGATAGATTTGGAGTTTGCTTTAGCTAAGTTTACCAATGCCACAAATAAGTTCTCAGCCAAGGTAAATAATTTCATTGCTAAAGCAAAAAAATTTCATCTTAAAGACAAATGAATTCATAGTAGAGGTAAGAGACAATTTTCAGAATCAACTTGCTTTGATACAGAATCAATCTGTGCAGATCTAGAATCTAGAAACTCAAACAGCTCAGTTGGCCAATATGTTCAATAGCTCGCAAGGTAATTTTCCTAGTAACATAGAAATCAATCTAGGAGAATAATCCAAGGTGATCACCTTGAGCAGTGGGAAAGAACTGGAGCTTTCATCAAGTGGTGAAAAAGTTAAGCCCTATGATCAGGAACAAGTTGAAGTTCTCCTCAACATTCAACCACTACCTCCTCAACTAGGAGTTCAACCAATGCCTACTCAACAATCCATTATGCCAAGGGAAACTCAAATAGCTCAAGCAATAAACCAACAAGAAAAGGTTTATGAAGATCCACTTGAAGCATGTCTAGTTCAAGCAAATGTCAGCAGAATTGAGAATGAGAAGATAGAGGAGTGTGAAAAGTTCATGGAGGCAAATCCACAATTGGACCCACCATCTTCAAGATAAAAGGCACTGAGATCTGAAGAATTGGGTAGCTCAATAAAAAGCCTAATCCATTAATTGAAGAGCCTCTAATTCTTGAACCTGAACCCTTGCCCATTCATTTAAAATATGCTTATCGAATTTCTTCCCTTCTAGTAATTAATTCTTCTTCTCTTACAAGTGTGAAGGAAGAAAAGCTTCTATAGATTCTATGAGAGTGGAAGTATGCAGTCGATTGGATAAGAGAAGATATCAAGGGAAGTATCCCTACCTTATAGATGAATCATGTTAGAATCAAAAGTGACAAAGCAGGGAAGAAATTTGAAGTGAATGGATAGTGGTGAAAAGTCCAGGTAACAACTATAAATTAGAACTACTTCTCATCCCTTCTGTCTTAGGATCTTTAGTTCTTTTTAGTTTGGTAAGTTTTTTTAGTTTTCTTGATTGCAAAGAATCCCTTCTTGAGCCCATCCAAAGTCCTTTTCCACCATCAAAGGCAACCTTCGTCCACTATCAGAAGAGAATCTATCCCCATAAGAAAGTTTCTTTCCCCTTTATGCATTTTTGTTTAAACATTGAGGATAATATTTAGTTTAAGTTTTGGGGTATTTGGAGGTTTTCATTCAGTTTTGAGTAATTTTTTTTCAAATTTAGGTATATTCTTTTCAATAAGCTTCACCTTTTGATGTCTTATCTAAGAAACTTTGAGAGAAATTGTGCCAAAATATTGAAATTGAAATGGATTCTCTTTTGATAACTAATAGCTTATGCTTAGTTTTTGATTGTCATTACACATGATTTAGAAGGAAGGATAAACACTACCTAGTGATTTAATGACTCTTGTGATAAGTCTTTCTTTTCATGAATGATAATATTGATATTGAGTACTTTATGATCATGTGAAGTGTATGTTGATTAGTTGATAATGTTGTAAATTCAATGACTTATTTTGATTGATATGAGCATACTAGAACTTGTTTGATTATCCCTCAAGGTAAAATTCTAGATAACATGTTTTCTTGGAAGTGATTTAGGCATTCTTTGATTAGTTTGAGCCTTTCAAGCTAAGTTAGTTCATTCATTGTAACTAGTATCCCCATTGAGCTTCAATGAAAAGAATGGCATATGCAAAGCATGTGATAGTCCCCCATTTGAATTTGTTTCTTTAGCTTTATCATCCATATCTTTTTAGCTTAAAAAACCATGCTTGACCTATTAAGAGACATATTCTATACACATGGTTGTAGAGAGGTGTAAGAGTGAAAAAGAAGATAAGTTTAGTGGTAGTTAAAAGAACAATTTCAAAATAAAGAAAAGGGACAAATAAAAAAGAATTAATAATGATTCTTCCTTAACTGGGGGGATAACATCCTAATGAACTCCAAAGAAAATAAATTTGGGGGTGTAGTAATAATACAACCCATAAAACAGAGAGAACCCCAAATAAAAAGTCAATAGAGAGAACTTTCATACGAAACTTATTTATGATATCTTACTTTATGAATCCTTATTCCTTTTCTTGTGTTAGCCAAACTTAAGCCCCATTACAAGATTTACAAAGGCCTATTGATTTAAGTGAATAGAGTTGTCAACATTAGTGGAGAGGGATTATGAAAAACAAGCCTATTGGATGTTTTATGGAGTCATTAGAATTACTGAATTGAATGTTGTTGATTGAAAAGCATGCATGCAGCATGAGATTGCTAAAGCCCACACATACAATTTCAATTCATGAAGAGATTAATGAAGCAAAAGATCCATGAGATTATTTGGCAAGTATGTTGAATGATTTCTGAGGTATGTGTTGTAACACTTGTGGTGTTGAAATTTGGGAGAAATTCTTTATATTTCAGTAAAGTGAGAAATTGAAGTAATACCTAGTGTTTTATAAAGAAATTTGTTATGGGAAATTGAATTTAACAAAGAGAATGGCTTCATTAGTAGTTTTGAGTGAAAGAGAACTTAAGTGGTGATTTTGAATACAGTCATGTATATGACTTGAATGGCTAATGTAGCATGATCATTGTGTATAATGTGATGTGTATGAGATACTGAATTAAAAATTTGAGATAATTTTGGAATTTTGAACTATTAAGTTGAAGGTTATGTGAAAAGAACTCAACAGGTGAAATTAAGAAAAAGCATATATTTGAGCTATACAAAGGACCTAAACTAGTCATTATGTGTACAGTAATGTGTGTAAAACATTAGCTTGAGTTTTAGATGTAACTTGGAATAAAAATAGCATATGGAGTTACTTATGACAGAAAATTCAGTTAAAATGAACTGAATAGGTGATTTTTGACAATTGACCTCAAATAAGATGGAAAATAGTACGGACATAATTCATTTTATATATGTAATATGTTGGAAGTGATTATTTAGAGATTTGAAGTGTTTTAGGTAAAATGGGGACTATGGTGATGTTTCATAAGTGTAAAAGCTAAATTTGGAAAAAGGATTCATTATGATTTAATTTGGACATAGATAATGGACTGATTTGAAAATATTTAAACATGAAAGTTGTAGATCATGAAATTATTTGTTCAATGGAAGAAAAATCACTCATATTCAATGTCGTATGAGGAAGTTATGACTAATACACTGAAGTTGTTCCAAATGATAGAAAAATAATGAGATGAATGGTATGGCTCAACTTTATAGAACTTTTTGACATGTTTTTGGGCTGATTTAGAAAAATTTGTAACATAAAAGTTGTAGCTCTTGAAGTTAGCTTTCAAATGCTTTAAAAATTAGGTCATTTGGACATTATATGTAAAAGGTATGCTTAAATTACTAGCAGTATATTGTGGCAATAGGTTAATGTCGCAACACTGAGCAGTCAGGGAAGTCTATATCATGACATAAGTTTTCTATGTTGCAACATAGGGCTTATGGTGTGCTAAACCACTAAAAAAACATAATTTTATAATTCCTCTTTTGGCCAAATTTAATTCATTTTTCTTCTCCCCTTCTCCTTGGCTCTAGTTCCCACATCCCAACTCTTGAAACCCACCCATCTAAGCCAATGTTTTTGATGATTTCAGCTAGAAACTTTCTATATTTCCATGAAAAAAAGTTGATTTGGCAAATCAAAACTCAAACCTTTTGTCATTTGGGCATGTTTTCATGGCTGGAAACCTTGGTGAGTGTGACCCATGGCTGATTGGAAGGACTTGGGAATGAAGATGGGTGGAAGATGATCGCCAAACTTGGAAAGCAAGGTAAGAATCATTATTTTCATTGAATTCACTTGGTTTTTGATGCTAAGGTTTTGAACCCAAATTGTGTACAATGGTTTTGGTGAAGATGATAGGGTTTATGTTATTGTAATCATGGGGTAAACAATCTAATTAGTTGATTTTAATAAACTGGGCATGAAAATTCATGAAATTGGTTTGCTAGGGTTTCTATAAATAGTAAAAATTGAGGAAATTTATGAATTAGGCATGAATACCATGGGGGAATGATTTATGATGTTTTAGAACTTATATGGAATGACTTGGACCAATGGAATTTAATTTATAGCTATGCCCTCATTAAGGGTTAATGAAATTTTTTGTGTTTAAGCCATATGAAATTTTTTATGTTTAAGCTGAATATGAAGATATTTCACAACATGAAGCCTCCAACCTTCAAGGGAGAGAAGGATTACAAGGTGGTCGATGTGTGGATTACAGGAATGGAAAAGGTTTTTGCCTACATGAGGTGTCCTGAGGGGCACAAGGTACTGTATGCAGTCTATAAATTGGAAGGAGATGTTAAATGATGGTAGAACATGCAGAAGCATAAAGTACATGGTGATTGGATGAACATGACAAGGGCGGATTTCAGGGAGAGGTTTCTTCGTTGATATGTGCCAACTAGCAAGTGAGCTAGGAGGGTAACAAAATTTATGTCCTTGTATCAAGGAAAGAGGACAATTGAAGAGTATGATGAACAATTCAGATCTTTAAGCTAGATTCGTGCCATGGGCACAAACAAACTCCTTGGAGACATCCAGAAAGTTCTAGGGGGACTTGAGATTATCTATCAGGCGGGATGTGGCTCCCTTTATGTTGATGAAATATGAGGACATCTTGGAGAGAGCTAAAGTAGTGAAAGGGAGGAAGAGGAACATAATAAGATCAGAGATAAGAAGCAGGGAGCCAAGGAAAATGGCTAGGAACGTAGGCAAAAGCTCAGAACCAATCAAACTAATGATGGACCTCTGAAGAAGGTGTGCTACAACTATAAGAAACCTAGCCACCTTGCTGCATGGTGTACATCTAAGAGGTAGAGGCAAGGAGAGCAGAGGGGTAGACCAACTCTGAGGCAAAACAGAGAGACAGAGCAAGGACCAAGGCGCCCGGCTACTTATTTTTCTTATAGAGAGCTTGGGCACATCAGGCTGAATTATCCATACTTATAGGAGGGAGATCAGAGGATGGCACAGTAGCCCATTCATGGGGGAGCTCAAATGAGAGGCAAAGGTAGAGGCCGTCCATATGTGGAGTAGAGACAGAGATAGGAGTCAGGGCGTCACTATGATGGACAAAGGCAGAACTAGGCACTAGGACAACCATATGATTGGCAGAGGCCTAGGTGGTGATAGTGGTTCAGGCAGCCAACATTTAGGAGGCTCAAGCATTGGAGGATGTGGTGATAGGTAAGCTTTATGTTTGTGATCATATTGCTAGTGTATTATTTGATCCTGGTGCATCTGGATCTTTTGTTTCTGTTGCATTTGTGAATAGAACTAGATTATCAAAGTATCCTATGTGTCATGATGTGAGAGTGTCTACACCATCGAGAACAGTAAATGTAGCATCTGAAATATGCTATGAGATCCCCATAGTGATAGAGAATAGACAGTTTGTGGATGATTTGATTGTGCTAGACATGGAGGGATTGGATATAATTTTGGGTATGGATTGGTTATCCAAATATGAGGCCAAAGTAGATTGCAAGACTAAATAGGTGACTTTGAAGGCTCCAGATGAAATTGGTCTTATTTTTAGAAGTCTGCCTAAAGGAGAAGTGCCTAAACTTATCTTGACATTGGGGGCAATGAGTTTAGTCAACGGGGGCAATGAGTTTAGTGCAGAAGGGGTGTGAAGCTTATCTAGTGTCTGTAGTAGATGCTCATTTTGAGCATCGACTATTGGAGGAGATTCCCATAGTTTAGAATTTTTTGGATGTGTTTCCAAAGGAGTTACTAGGGTTACCCCCCAGAAAGAGAGGTGGAGTTCAGTATTGATCTCCAACCTGGATCTGAGACGATATCGAGAGCTCCGTATCGTATGGCACCGATGGAGATGGTGGAATTGAAAGAACAGTTGTAAGAGCTGATGGATAAAGGGTTTCTTCACCCCATAGTGTCACCATGGGGGCACTAGTATTGTTTGTAAAGAAGAAAGATGGCAGTTTGAGACCGTGCATCACTATAGAGAGCTGAATAAGGTTACTATTAAGAATAAGTATCCATTACCTCAGATTGATGATCTATGGGATTAGTTGCAAAGAGCAAAGATGTTTTCAAAGATTGATTTGCAGTCAAGGTATCATCAAATGAGGGTAAAGGCTACGTATGTATCTAAGACAACATTTAGAACTAGATATGGGCACCATGAGTTCATTGTTATGCAGTTTGGGCTAACCAATACTCCAACAGTGTTTATGGATTTGATGAATAGAGTGTTTAGACCCTATCTTGATCAGTTTGTGGTGATTTTCATTGATGACATTCTAATATACTCTAAGAATAAGGTGGAGCATCAGCAACATTTGAGGATAGTATTGGAGAAGCTTAAGGAGGAAAGGATGTATGCTAAATTAAAGAAATGTGATTTTTGGATGAACAGTGTTGCCTCTTTTGGACATGTAGTATCAGCAGATGGTATTTCTGTGGATCCTCACATGATAAAGGCAGTAGTGAATTGGCCAAGGCTGACTAATGTGACAGAAGTGAGGAGCTTTTTGGGGTTAGCTGGTTACTACAAAAGATTTGTCGAAGGATTTTTCACTATTGGAATGCCTATGACCAGACTGACCCGTAAGGGGAGTCGATTTGATTGGACAGACAAGTGTGAGGAAGTATTTTAAGAACTGAAGCAGCTTTTGGTAGACGCGCTAGTGTTGACAATGCCATCAAGCTGAGGTGTAATTGTGGTGTACAGCGATGCCTCTAAGAATGGACTGGGATGTGTATTGATTCAGAATGATAACGTTATAGCATATGCTTCTAGATAGTTAAAGCCGCATGAGCAAAACTATCTGACATATGATCTAGAGTTAGCGACAGCGATCTTTGCATCAAAGATTTGGAGGCATTACTTGTATGGGGAGAAGTGTGACATTTATACTGAACACATGAGTTTGAAGTACATTTTTACACAAAAGGAGCTGAATATGCGGCAGAGATGGTGGTTAGAATTACTAAAAGATTACAATGTGGAGATTCATTATCATCCGAGAAAAGCCAATGTGGTGGTTGATGCATTAAGCAAGAAGTCAGGTAGTAGTATGGCTTGCATGATTACTCAGAAGGTAGCACTGTTTGAGGAATTGAGAAAATTGGACCTTCATGTGTGTATGAAAGGATTGGTGGCACAGGTGTGCTAGTTAACTATTCAGCCTACCTTGATAGATGAGATAAAAAGGGCTCAAGAAGAGACGGTGGATGAGGAATTCCAGAACACAAGGGAGAGAGCTCAGAATGACTTTTGTTGTGCTTAGATGATATCTAAGGTGCCTGAATCGATTGGCAAATCCAAAGGATGCATCTGTAGTATAGAAGATATTAGAGGAGGCTCATTATTCACCTTACACTATCCACTTAAGGAGCATGAAGATGTATAATGACTTGAAAACATACTACTGGTGGATTGGTATGAAAAGTGATGTAGCTCACTGCATAGCTAATTGTACAACCTACCAAAAGGTGATAGCAAAACACCAAAAACCAGGAGGATTGTTACAGCCTATAGAGATACCTGAGTGGAAATGGGAAAATATAACTATGGACTTTATTATGAGACTACCATGTACTACAGCAAGTTATAATAGCATATGAGTGATAATAGACAGACTAACTAAAGTAGATCACTTTGTGCCTGTGAAGACTATTTATACAGCTAAGAAGTATGTCTGGATCTATCATAAGGAGATTGTGAGGTTGCATGGAGTGCCTAAGTATATTATTATTGATCATGGATTAGTGTTTACTTCCAAGTTTTGGAAAGCTTTGCACATAGATATGGGAACTCAATTAGATTTTAGCACCACTTATCATCCACAGACAAATGTACAAATAGATCGGGTTGATAGGAAGTTGGAGGACATGTTGAGAGCTTGTATACTAGATTTGGGCAAATTATGGATAGAGTACTTGCCTTTAGCAGAGTTCACTTACAATAATAGTTATCATTCAAGCATTCAGATGGCACCATTTGAGGCATTGTATGGATGAAAATGTAGATCGCCTTTACATTGGGATGAGGTTAGTGAGAAAGCATTGGTTGGTCCTCAGATGGTTCCTATATATGGATAAAGTATCTCAGATTAGAGAGATGATACAAATTGCTCAATCATGTCAGAAGAGTTATGCTGATACGAGGAGGTATTATCTAGAGTTTCATGTGGGAGGTATGGTATTCCTGAAGGTATCTCCTATGAAGGGAGTAGTGCACTTTGGCACTAAGGGAAAATTGAGTCCCAGGTATATAGGACCATATGAGATACTGGAACGGATTAGTAAGTTGGCTTACTAAGTGGCATTACCACCATCTATGAGTGAGATGCCCGATGTTTTCCATGTATCTTCCCTACGGAAGTATGAGCCAGATCCGTCTCATGCATTAAGACCAGAGGACATTAAGGTTGAGGAGAACTTGCCATATGTTGAGAGGCCAATTAGGGTACTTGATGGCAAGGAGAATCAACTCAGAAATAAGGTGATTCGACTGGTAAAGGTGCAATGGAGCAATCACACTGAAGATGAGGCAACTTGGGAGCTTGAAGAGATGATGAAAGCCAAGTATCCTTACCTTTGGGATGAAGTTTAAAGTTTCGAGGAAAAAAATTTTTGAAGGGAGGGTGGAATGTGACAACCCCAAATTTTGGTAAGTTTAATTTTCAATTATGGTAAATTTTTTGGTGATCAGTGGCCCTAAATAATTGGAAATTTAATATGATTTTCGAAAATTTCACCCTTCTAGAGCAGTTTTAGTATTTTGACCATAAAATCTTTATATAAACTCAGAATTAAGTAATGTTTCATTGTTCAGATAATTTCAAGGACTATAACTTTCATGTTGACCATAATTTGTAACTATGCTTATATTTTGAGTCATGGGTCCCACAATGTGACACCACTTGGATTGGAGATGATAGAAGTGTTTTGGCTATAAATGTTTCATGAAAAATTAGAATTTAGTAATTTTTTATTCATTAGAAAATTCACAACAAAGGCTACAATGTTTTTGTTTACCACTTCCGATGAATCAGCCCCATATGTGGCAAATAATTGATACAAGTGACATTCATTACAAGAATAGTGTGTAGGTGCATGGGCACCACAACTTAAGCTTTTTTATTTTTCTTTAAGGAGATCCACCATCATCCCAAAACCTAATATGCCTCCCTCTTCTTGCAACCCATGAACCAGCCATCCCCCTTTCATCCCACGCCCATATTTTTTTT
>JAYJMB010057092.1:5873-27425 GCA_036873735.1 Pouteria campechiana | reverse complement strand
ATGGAAATCAATAATCGGTTTATTTCAATGGAAACTAACTTGAAACCGAACCAAAAGCATTGTCGGTGAACCCTAAACCGCGAACCGCTTGAGCTCTTCCTGGCCATTTAGACTACTACTTTAGAAGGAACCCTAATCGAGGTCATTTATATATTATTCTAGTTTTTTATTTTTTTTACTTCGCGTTTGTATTTCTGTCTTCAATATTGAGAGAATGGTAACTGTTAGCAAATGCAGAGATAAAACATATCAGAATTTATGTGCAATCTACAAAATTAAAGGTAAGCAGAGTATCAGAGATTTCTAGAAAAAGTTGAATAAAACTGCAGCTGTAGCAGAAAAGGCACTCATTGCTGCTGAAAACACGCATACATAAAAATAAAAATAAAAATATGGGAGGGTCTTCCGAGTAGACATTATTCATACTGGTTATCTATTTTTACAACAAAATCTTAGTTTATATATTAGAGATTATCATATAGACTATCCACCTTTTCGTACTTTTCCTTGCATAACGACCTTAACTTTTTTAGCAGCATAGCTATATAAAAAAAAATGCAGAGTAGCAGATTAGATTAGTGCTTATTACTAGATTGTAAGAAGGGTTTTCTGATTTGTGATTCGTGTATGTTTGTGTCACTTCCCCAGGTGGGACTACTAAGCATCTTGACATGTCTTGAGGGTGCTAACTAACAAAATATAAAGAACGAAAAGCATAGTCATTTTCTTAGTGGCACTGGGTTGTTTGGTCCTTTTTGGAAGTTACAGGATAATATATAGGCTTTCTTCAATCTTCAGCCACCACTAGTATCCTTTCATTTCTGTCGCGAACCCTCGCTATCTATTTCACATAGAGAGAGAGAGAGAGAGAGAGAGAGAGAGAGAGAGAGAGATGTCATCTTCCATAGCTATGCTCAACCAGGGCATGTTGGAGGATCAAGAGGGTATGGTAGCGTCTCACATGGGTTTCTACACCTCTGCATCTTCAAGCTGGGTTTCCCCTCCACTTGGCTACCAACACCTAAAAACGATTAACGATCCTTCTTCTACTTCCTCTTCAATGGGAGGAGAACTTGCATGCTATTTAAGCGAAAGCCTCTCTTCCATGGTTCCTAAAAGTAGAGATAGCGGTGCAGCCTTTGGTATGTGTGAATTTGGAGCTTCTTCTTTGCAAAGATCAACTAGTAACATATGGTAAACTCTCTTTTTCCCTTTCTTTTTGTTTAATTTTTGTTGATCTTGGGGTATATAAATTAAAAGAAAAACAATTGCTTTGAAACTGCCTATGTCGTAATTCAACCAAAAGTACGCTCTCTCTCTCATCAGTTGTCTTGGATATCGTTGTCTCTCATCAGTTATCTTGGATATCGTTGTATCAGGCCATGGGGGGACATGGATGGGGCTGTGGCCGGCAAGAGATCAGCAATAGAGGACCATCTAGCAGTTGCTACCATGAAGCTGAAGAAAGTGAAGGCAAGGAGGAAGGTAAGAGAGCCCAGATTTTGCTTCAAAACCATGAGCGACGTAGACGTATTAGATGATGGCTACAAGTGGAGGAAGTATGGCCAGAAGGTTGTGAAGAACACCCAACACCCGAGGTAAGAATTTAAAAAACCAGGTTACTTTTCTCTTCCTTTTTCAGTATATACAGCCCCATCATTCTCCTGCAATAATATCAAAATCTTTGCATGATCTTTACTTCTTTGGCTCTATGTGCAATTGTCTGATGCCGTTTCCAATTACTTCGTTTCCTTATTTTAATCTTTCCATCAAGCCTTTGTTAGTTCCACAAACCCATATTTTATAGAATGAAAATCCCATCAAAGAAGCGCAAGTATAGCATTCGTTAATCTTTCTAGATGGTGTCGACATGCTATCATGCTCTTAGGGACATAAATGGCTATCCTGATTTGTGCAATGAGTACACAGCACATGCATATCTAGTACAGACAAAATGTTTTGGTGGTGCGGGACTGAGGATTTCTGCCATAAGTAGCAGGCACATGCACATCTAGTACTGATTTGTGTCATAAGTAGTAGCAGGCACGTCCGTCTCTAGCTTTAAGTGTAGGATGGTACAAGGAATTATACTACCAAGTGTACCGAATTTTACTAGTGCTAATAGCCGCAGATATGCCAAACATACATAACTTGCAAAACACTTAAATGTTTTTTTATCGTGATCTTTAACAAAGGTAAATGTATGCCATACAGCATTGGCGGGGGGGCGAGAGAGAGTATAAAAGGATAAATGAAAGACTGTCAGTTCATTTTCATGCATGGAAAAGGAATGAAGCATGCAACCATTGATTGGTTCAGCTTAGAGAATAATGACTATTCTGGGTAATCAATCAGTGAATCGCTTTTGATTAGGTGGGCCAAGGCATGGGCACGAGTCTGGTACCCCAGTGAAGAAGAAAGCATAAGAAAAAGGCATTATTAAGTCAGTAATAATTATTTGTCTGTCTTCTTCAACTGAATAATCAATAACGTACAAATTCAGTTAAATAGTCTGCATAGTCATCCAGACTATCTGCACGTTTGGTTGGGTCTCACAAAGACACTACCTGCAAAGGTTACATAACATTTTTCAGTTGAATGTGTCAAACCGTTAGTTTTCTGAGGGTAAAAAAAAGAAGTGAATGTTTTTAGGTCAAATGTATGACCTTTAAGACCGCCATATATACTTGGTAGAAATAAACATTAAAACAAAAACTCAAGCTGCACTCTGAGGATTACAAACGAGTAGAAGCTTGTGATTCGAGTCTAAGGTCTTTTAACCATCAGAGTTTATCTAGAAGTAACAGGGCGTTGTGGCTAGCTTATCATCCATATTCTTTCGGTCGCCTCTGCAGAAGCTGATATCCACAGTCACTTGGCAGGAGTAATACCGTGACAAGTCATTGAGGTTGTCCGAATCTTACTTCGACATTATTGCTCAGTCTTTAACGACTAGTCCAAGTCACAGAAGCAGGCATGAGCTCTCTTGGGGCCCATTTTAGCAATAATGCGAGGAAGATGCTCTTAGAAGCGGAAAGATCATGGTTGCGGTCTCTTGTGCTTCTTTCCTAGAAAACGATTTCTTGCAAAGCCAAAAACAGTGCTTTTTTGGGTTTTTAACAAGCTTCAATTTGAAGGATTTGCCTGGAGAAATGCTACGACCAAAGTCCCTCCCATTAGAAGCCTCTTCGTAGCAAGTTAAAAAGAAGGGTGTTACAAAAGAATTTCACTGGATGAGTTCAACTAATAAAAATATTTTTTTATTGATTAATCTATGCCTCAGTTGTATCCTTTAGCTTTCATCAAAAGTAATGCTGATTTCCTAGATAATGGATGTAGAACTCTATGACATCTGACCAAACTCCAAAAGTTGAATAGACAGGTCATGCGCTGATTTAATTCTTAACTCCAAGCTCTGAAGCCATTTTAGTTCGGGTGTTGTTCGATTTTTTTTTATTTTTTTTTTCCCATTGTTCACGACAACCAACCAGGAAAATGAGTATGTGATTGCACCCCCAAGTTCTCACAGTGTCCTGAAACCAATTAAAGATCCTTCGGAAGATATATTCATGGAAATACTAAAGATTGTTCATAATTTAGAAACTAGAAAATTATCCATCGAAAATGGCTTTTTTGTATGATATCCTGTCAAGATGTTACATATGGTTGTATCAAGTCCAAATTTTGATTGTTTTCTGTCTTTCTCAGTCTTTATGTAAGACCACGAGCGTTAACATTTTTCCTATTTAACGTTTGTTTTTATCCTCTTTAAAGCATTTGGGTGGCTTCAGATATCTTCTTCCCTTAGCTTAGAAGGTAAGTTACAGAGAAATTTATTTTATGAAACATATCAAACCCAAGAAAATATAAAGTTTCCGAGTTTAGAAATTAAAAATTTGACGATTTGACTGACTATTATATATATATATATATATATTCTCTCAATTAGTATGAAGCACCTTGACCATAGTGGAGACATCTGCTTAGATCTTAATAGTCACGGTCAAAGGAATCACAACAATATGTTTATCATTCTCCAAATCGAATAGTCATATGCGTGATGTCATTGCATGTCAAGGAAGTTAATTTGGAATTTTTATTATGCTCATAGAACACCACAAACAACTTCTTGCAAAGTCAATAGACAATAGAGCTTTCTTAAAAAGTTTAATTTACAAAGCTAGAAGTGGTCTATAAGAAATCCGTAAACAACACATTCTTTTTAAAAAAAGCTGTTCTTGACTGTTTGAGATGATGACTAACTCAAGTCCCTTAGAATGGTATATGAAGACTAAGGGATGTGCATCTACGTGCATCCCTTAGGTGCTCCTATTCATGCCTCCAAGGTCTAGGTGCATGATCTAAGTCTTTAGTCTTCAATTAACAAAAGGTAAAGAGTAAAAAAGTGTCTGGCACTAAAGGTCATCTCTACAACAACACAAGCGCATTAGCTTTTCCAATGATCCATTTAATTTTGCAGTTTTGTTACGGAGTTTTTGGTCTTTTCAATGATTTTAGTAAAATACACAATCAGTTGCATATCATTTTTATCTACATGCTTGGCAGCTGCCTATTACTCTTATTATTTTAGTTACACTCGGTTCCCAAATTTCATGTTTGTTGAAGCCCAACGCAGGCTGATTTGCCTGAAAGAGCTATTCTCTGCGTATCTGGAAATGCCTGCTTTTTTGATGCGGAGACTTTCAGCTCTCTATACATATAACACGTATGGCAGGGAATATTTTGCCTTTTTTGTTGCTGCAGCAGCTGCCGCTGCTAGTCATAAGAAAACTTTAGACATTGAAAGGATATTAGAAACATGAAAACTCAGACTTTTTCCATATATAAGAAATGTTAATACTCGCCCCTTAAAAAGCTTAAATTACACCCTTCCTCCTCCTACGCTAGTTATCCTGCATGGAGTCGTATAAGAAAGAGATCATGCAACAGGACAATGGAGTTCTGAACACACAACTAGAGAGTGATAGCTTCATGACCATTTATTTGCACGAGGTTGCACAAGGCCACTGTTCATCAAAGACTGCCTTCACTTCAATATTGCCGTCGTAGGGGAGTTGTCTTTTTACGTACATAGCTGTGGGAGCGCTGCTGACTCTTTATTTGGGTTTGTTTTGATGGTGGGAAATGTGGAAATATACGTTAATAAAAACAAGAATAGAGGATGATAATAAAAAAAGGGTAATTATGTGAATAAAAATAGCCTTGTTGGAAAGAGATGAAGAAAATAATGAAGACATCAATTCCTTGTTTCCTTTGCATTGTGTTTGCAGTGCCATTTCATGTTACACGAACACACCTCTAGTTTAGTTTGTAGAATCTACTGACTAAGGTCCACAAGATAGGCTGATAGGAGAGCTAAGACATCCATTCAACCAAGCTTGCGCTAGCTGGTGTATATCACAGGATAAGATAGCTTATGCTTGAGATGCCGTAGTGGTGTAACTAAGTTGCTTGCAGTTAGATGGCTCTCAAGACCCCATTAAGGGGCCTTTTGTTCTGAAGTAAAATGTTGTTTAGACCATGCATTTACACTTTTGGCTTAATTTATATCTTTTTCATTATCACTCCTACAGTTTCATTTAAAAAAAAAAAAAGATCTCTGCTTTATTATCTCATTTTTTCCTCGGTCATTACGCTAATTTGCACAAGCATTCATAAACCATGGTGGGGCCCACCAGTGGTGAGTATGTGCACATCCCCATGCCATGCCTCGTGCACCACCGCCCAGTCACGTGAAAGTTGCCAGCCAGGTATGCAAGAGAAAAAGCTGGAGAAAAACCCAAGTCAGAATTTTGAACTCTGCCACGAGTCAATGCGGAGTCACGAGTCCACCAGCTTGACAAATTCACAGCCGTCCGTCCAAAACGTCAATTCTAGGAAGGAATGAGAATGACACGTCAAATAATCAAGCCGTTCTGTGGGCCCCGCGTGCCAATCAATCTAGATGAGCGTGCGGGATCAGTCCAAATTTTCATTCCCATCCGTATCTGTGGGCCAGCGCAGTGTTTTTACCTCTTTTTTTAACTGGGAGAGTTGGAGATGTGTAAGAAATTAAAAAGCGGGTAGAGAGACCGAGGACTTGGGGGCGCGTGTAGGGAGGCGTGTCGTATCAGGTCGAGTTTCCCAATAATCGGGCTGGTTGGTTTACAGCTCGGGTACGGTCGTCTGATCCAACATCAGTAGTGGCGGGCCCCACCGCACCACTGTGCTCCCCTTTGGTTTGGATAGCTGCCAAAGAGGATGGATAAATGTGAACTGTTTATAGCCCTCTCAACAATCATTTCAACCACACCCAAAATTATATGCCCGCTGGATATCCTCAGAACTAAAAATTGCAGACGAAATCTTTTGGTTGAATATATTACTGATGAAATGAAATTTTCAGCAGGTTGCTACAGTAGTTTAAGGGATTTCGTGGACTTTTTATAAAGACATTGGATAGGTAAAAAGCTTTTAAGTGGCCCATTTCACTTGACCTCTATCATGGTGTGAAAACCAATCTAGAAAAATGCTGGGATCCTGTGGACAGAACTACGATATGGGAGTGTGACCTGTTTTGATGCATGAGGAAATATTAGAATTTGATTTAACTTGTTCTTCAAAAGCTGCAGTTTTTTCAGACATTAGTTATGACTTTATTATTTGGTATGGGAGTAGACTCAGAGTCGCTTCAGATATTGGAAAAAACCATCTAAAGGTAGTTGTACGCCATTTCAAAGGGTAAATGGTGCATCATTGATAATTATGCATATATCATATGAGACATGGGCATAGCTCTCCTTCAATGGAAAGAGATATAAAACTTTGATCTAACATATTTCTTTCTTTAATGCTTGAGTTTTTGGAATAGTAATAAAAAAATCGTATTGATTGTGGGCCCTGTATTCATATATTTAGCCATTCCAGCTCCAGCATGCTTAATTTTAGTTATGATGATGCGTCGGCTCAGAAAGTAATTAGACCTGGAAACCTGACTTGAGTTGCACACGTACAATTTCTCAATCACTTTCTCAGCTGTCTAAAACCGCATCCAAGAGGTGGAAGTAAAAGAGCAAAACACAGCACGTTGCACGACAGATCAGAACCACAAATTGATTGGGAATAAAAGCACTTTTTGTATGTGTTGGAAGCTGGATAGTTGCCCTCACCACCAGCAACTGATTGATCTTGATCTCTAGGATTTGAAAAAGGCTTCTCATTGCATAGCAAGGAATTACCACAGGCAGAGTTGGGCTGGGCCATGGTGAGGTTAGCTGTGTCTTGGTTAGATAGAGAAAAAGGAGCTCGAGTCAGGCACAGCAGACAGGAATTTGTAAAGTTCTAGCCTCATAATAGAAGATCTGCTACATTCTTTTAGACCTAACCCAACTTGGGTAGGTTCCTATCAAGTCTCGGCATCTTCCCCAGGTTATCTGTATAGGCCTAGCATCACATGGAGTTGTCTGAGGAGGAATTACTTAGGTTGGCTCAGACAAATGCTGGAGGCTGGAGGGTTTGCCTAGCCTTTGTAAAGAGCCGCAGCTCTATGTTGTGACCCATGATGATGCCTTTCACACACATTATCATATTTCTTTGTGGTAGAAATACACCGCCCAATCCAGAAGTTGATATCATATGCATATGCTCGTATATGATATTCTACCCTATAACAATATCTATTGGAAATTTTAGTCTCGGCTAAAATAGGATTGTGTCTATTTCTTCTCTTTGTCTTAGGTTTGACACTAATACCCCCCTCCACCATTTGGCTTGGTGCTTATTTTTGTGTCCCTTGCTTGAAATAATTTTTGGGTCTGTTTAAAATGTAGGAAATGCAATATATATACATATATAGAGAGAGAGACTTCAAAACATGAACAAAGATGAAATAAATAAATATTTTAGACTAAAAGGTGAGGAATGATGATTTAACATATAGAAAACGATGAAAAAATAAATAATAATATCATCGAATGAAGATAATGATAAAAAAATAAACAATATCATTAGTTTTTAAATAAATAAAGATAAAATAAATATATTTTTTAGATAAAAATGTAAATAATGATGAGAATAAATAAATAAATTTGTTGAACTTAGTTAAACGTACTATTAGTTAGAAAAATAAAAGACTTGTATTGGTTTTACGAGTGTATACAAATTCCAACTTTCAACTTGGTTAGCAGGGTTCATCTGTTGTTTTCAAATCCCTATCTGGGTCAATCACAAGCTGGACCATGGCTGCCAAAACCTTTGATTTCTATCAACATCTCACTGCATTCCACGTTTTTGGGCCGTGACATTAATTATGACACATGGCTGGGTTTCATGGCGACAGGAGCTACTATCGATGCACGCAAGACAACTGCCGCGTGAAGAAGCGAGTGGAGCGACTGGCAGAGGACCCACGCATGGTGATCACCACCTACGAAGGCAGGCACGTGCATTCCCCTTCCCACGACGTGGACAACGATCCCCTGGCTTCTTCTTCCTCCTCTTCCCACCTGAATTTCTTTTGGTAGTTCTCAATTTCGTGCATGGATGATGGGCGTCTAACCCTCGTCATTTTCAGTGAGACAGCCCCAGAAAGGTATATAAGAAGTATATGTGCAATAAAGAGAAAAAGGTCAGCTGTGGCAAACGCCGACTCGTTGTTTACTTGTGTCCCCTGCATCCATTTGCGTTCTAATAAATTGGAAGAAGTAGGAGGTGTTTGATTTGGGTCCATTGTAATTCACATATTCTTTGTTTTTGAACGCGGCCCATCGGTTGGGAGGTTGGATATTGTAGGTGAGGGGGAATTGCATGTGGATCCAAGCAAAAATCAGATGTCGTTTCTATAATCATGACGAAAGCACTGGTGTTTCAAACTTGGACGGTTTGGACCTTTTCCCAATCTCACAACGTGTCATGGCCAGACCTTCCCATCCACATGAGCAGTGACAAATGGCTTTGGCTTCGGACCCCACTGGGATGACTCATGTGCAACAGTCCCAAAACAAACGCAACTCTGTCTCGAAAGAGCAGAGCCATGCTTGTTTCAACTTTTGCCGGTTTGGATTTTAGCCATGAAATTGAAAAAAAAAATGGAAATAGCACTTTCAGAAACAAATGGCAGAAAGACGGGCTGGACAAGTGTAAATGCATGAAGACAGGAAAACAAAGGCTTGCTGAGCTCATGGGATTAGTTATTTGAAGAATTTAATAGAAATTTAATTTCATGGATTTTTGGGAGCTTGCTGATGGATAATCAGCGAGTTAATTGTTTGCCATTCCTCGCCTTGGCCTTTTTCTTATATTGTGATTATTTTTGTTAAATTAATCGATTTTTCATTTTACGGAAGATCGAATGTCTTAGTGAAATTAACAGAAATTGGATTGGATAAATCTGAAAATTCGCTCAATGCACGAGCCTCAAAAAAGATGAATTATCCAAATGATAAAGGTATTTATTCTGAAATATATATATATATATATGTGTATATAATGAAAAAATGATAAAGTAACATAGCATCAATCAACAATCAGACATTATAATGAAAAAATATAAAAATAATACCGATGAACTTTCAAGGGACTGATTTAGACCAGACCCGTGATGAGATGCACCCTGTCACCGCTAATTCCTTTCTCAAGCTTGCTTACTCATCTAATTCTCAGGTCAGATTGGTTAGCAGTTCAATAATGTTGAAGGTTACCACCCATGAAGTGCAGCAACGAAACACTCCCTATCATTCGACGTTTCTCTTACCTGTTTATAAATAGGCCATGGGTTGAGAGGACTAGATTGTGGATTAGAAGAGGTCTTAGATAGATCTAAGTCATTTGGATTATGGAATAGAGACATTTCCAAATTTGTGATTTGTCTCAAACTAGTTAAAAACAACTAATGTACAGATTGGAGTTTAAGGAAGATAAGCAATCTATAGAGGAATCTTCCACTATCTTAATCCTCTTTTTGCTAACTAAAAGTGGTATTGAAGTTGTTAGATATCTTCCTTGGCTTGTGAGGATGAAGTTTATATATAGATTTTGGCTATTTTGACAACCTAATATGAAAAATTTATGATTTTTTAAAAAATGATAAAATTTTGATTCTATCATTGTTGGTTGATCCATTGGTACCATGATATAGAGCTCTATAAGATGAATCCAACAACATATTGTATGCAAAAAAATGAATTTAAAATGAATCTTATAGAAATTTTTGAAAATTTCTCTTCTGATTGCTAACTAACTACCGACTCGTTAGGAGAAGATTGATTTTTTACACAATAGTTCCCAATTTGCAAAAAGGCAAAGGGTCAAAGTGCAAATATTAAAAAGATTGATGTCTTTTTATAATTTTAAAAAATTTAGGGTATTTATGTAAAATTTTATAAATTAGGGGCATTTTTGTAAATTTTTAGAAGCCAAAGACCTTTTTATAATTTTGCAAGCTGAAGTTAGGCAGGTGAGCCCATGACTTGAAGTCCAGCACTGCTGAGCCTACGTTAGATAGCCCAATTCAGGGTGAGCCCATCCACTAGGCCAGGCCCAGGTGGGGCTCAGGCAGAGCGGGTTGTTGGACAATGGCAGCAGCGGCTGCCATAGGCAATGATCGGTGCCAAGACACAATCGTTGGCGGCTAGATTTTTTTGGTAGACCCGAAAATCGCCCAAAATGTCATTTTTTAGGTTGTTTGACATTCTAAGTCCATTTATGGGCTCAGATTTGCCAAATAAGACATTTAAATATAATTTTTTATTTTTATAATAATTAATTATAAATTTATATATTTTTTTTGAAACTTCACAATAACAATGACTTATTCTTATGCATATTTTTGGTGGGTGTGAGTATGTTGAAATGATTATGGGGATTCTTATGTACTCATTTAATAAGTTAGTAGGAGTTTATTTTAAAGATTTATCACTTTACCTATTTGATTAACATACTTGATGCACATAATTGAATTCCTGAGTTGTTTTACTTTGCACATATTTATATATTAATTTTATTAGAACAAATTTATGTGAATTGATGATTGTATCCATGATATGCTTTCTTTTTTTACACATTTTATGAAAATATTATTAATTTATGCAATGATGTAGCAAAATATATTTTATGATATGAATAAGTGTTGAAAAGAATAACTGTTGTCTCATAGGTTACTTGAATCAGACTATACACATGACAACTAAGATTTTTTAGGTTGATTTTAGTGAGATAGATAAACTAGATGGAAAAAATTATGAATTCTACAAACTCAAAATTGAATACATGCTAAAAGAATAAGAATTTGTTGATGTCCTAACTGTAACAATGGATGATCCTGAAGGAAATGTTACTCCAACTCAAAAGGATATTACATTAGAACAACTAAAAGCATATTCCGAATGGCAAAAAAGAAATTTTGGTATTCGGATTATGATGCTTAACAGTATGAGGAATGATCTTATATTTATTTTCACTGGAATACTTCTACCAAAGTTCTATGGGGGGACTCTAAAAAAGAAATATGGGAAAAAACTCAAGTTAGAAGGCTTACCTTATGATTCAAGAATTATATAATTATAAATTATTGGCCATGTACTTTCAGATGAACAATAAGTGACTGTCATAATTCAGTCTCTCCTTGATTTGTGAGACTATACGAAGGTGGATATGACTTACCATGATAATATAAAAACTTTCAATGATATTGAGCCCCATCTGCAGTTGGAGACAATCATTTGGTTATGGCCAAACCCTTCTCTCAGGCTTTGGTGACGCAATCTAGATCTACGCCCAAAAATAATAGTTTTGCGCATAAGAGGAGCCAAAGATTGAAAGGGAAGCTAACTAAACAAGAGAATCAAGACAAGATTATCCAATGCAAATTAAGGAAGTGCAAAATAAGAATGATATTAGCAAGTTGAAATGTTTTTGCTGTGGTTAACTAGGATACTTCACTCGTGATTGCATTAAAGCAAAAAAGGTAAATCCTAGTCCACGATCTCTTTCTTGTGCATATGTTTCTAGATTGGTCATGCTAACAGAATCTCATCTATTTTGGATTATAGACTTGAGAGCAATTGATCACATAGCTCGAGACCGTGCAGTATTTGTAGAATACCGTTGAATATCTGCAAAATCTCAGTAGCTATTTGTGAAAAATAATTTCAAAGTAGAAGTACATGAACTTGAAACGTCCAAGTAGAACTTACAAGGGGGACAAAATTTACAATTGAATGATGTCCTATATGCTCCAAATATTCAATGAAATTTAGTCTCAATTACAGTTTTCTTAAGTTAGGATACACTTTAATTTTTCTAGCAAAGAACTTTAAATTTTGAAAGAAATTGCATGTATTGGTTTTAGAACAATATCTAATGTATTTTTCATCTTAAATTCTAGCAATATTGACAATTATTTTGCAATTGCATTATCTTGTATGAGTTTGAATGATGATGTATTATGACATGCTAGATTGGGTCATATATGCCAAGATAAGATAAATCTTTTGGCTTGAGATGGACTATTGGGTCAACTCGCTAAAATTTTATTACCGGTGTGTGAACATTGCTTGGCTAGTAAAGCAACCAAGAAGCCTTTTGAAAAAGCATTCTATGTCACTCAATCATTACAACTTATTCACTTAGACATCTGTACTCCCATGAGGGTGAGGGTGAGGCATGACGTCACCTATTTCATCACCTTTATAGATGATTACACATACTTCAGAAATGTTTATTTGATCTTTCGTAAATTTGAAGGATTAGATTATTTTAAAAAATTTATAAGTATGGTTAAGAATCAATTAAACACAATAATCAAAGGATTGCTTACAGACTGAGGGCGTGAGTACATGTCAAAAAAATTTAAGAAATTCTATAATGAAAAGGGTATAATCAGGCAGTTGATATTTCTATATACTTTGCAACAAAATATTTTTACAGAAAAAAAGAATAAAACTTTATTAGACATTGTGAGATTCATGATGGCGCAAACAAAGTTACCGTCTCCTTTTTAGAAGATACTCTTTTCACTGTTGCATATGTATTTAACCATATGCCTTCTAAATTAGTCGCATTAACCCCTTATGAGTTGTGGACAGGAAGGAATGTTGATTTTAGTCTTTTGAGGCCTTTGGGATTAACAGCCTATGTTCATAATACATCTCATACCAAATTTGCTAAATACTAAAAGTAAAAGAGTGAGCAAAAGTATCCCTACCTCCTCACTTTATGAGCTCTTTAAAAGCTAAAGGAGCTTTCTGAGTAGCCCTGAGGGATTTCTTAATATATCTTGAAGTAAAAGTTCAATACTTACTATTTTGACATTTTATCAAAGGGTTATAATTGATATAATTTAGCGAGACATTTTGAAAAAGCGATCGACTAAAATTTATAGATATGATCTCAAAAGTTAGACTAAATATTATTTTCACATTAGGATCTACATGTGATTCTCTAACAAGATAAATCATATTGAGGTATGATTGTGAATAGATGGTGGATATGCACATATGTTAAGCAATATATGAGGGATTAAAAATGCTTAAATAATAATGTGACGTAATATTAGTCAGGGGCAGATTGAGTTATAGTTTTTTCTTTTATGATTGTAGCCTTCAAGTATCCTTAATAGCTGCATGGTTGAGCCCCTAAAGTGCAGAGTTAATTTGTGAGTCGCACAATCCATTTAGTTGTATGATTGATATCTAAAATCTTTATTAATTTTTATATATATTTCAAAACACATCATATGTGAGTAGGAAATGTTGAATGTTACCACCCATGATGGGCAACAATGTTTCCTCATAAGGGGTGACATTTTATAATGAGATGCAACGTCCCTTTTGGAAACGCCCCCTCCCATTCGACACTTTTCTTTCCCGTTCGTAAATAGATGATGCATTGAGAGGATGAGATAATGGATTGGGGAAGAGATCTCCGATATATTTAAGCCATTTGGATTATGGAACATAGACACTTCTTAATTTGTGATATGTCTCAAACTTGTTGAGAGTAACTAATGTACGAATCGGAGTTCAAGGAAGATAAACAATCTTTAGAGGTATACTTCCATTGCTATAATTCTCTATTTGCTAACCAACAAATACTCTCAAGAGTAGACTTTTTGGCAATACAAAAAGTAGGTGAACAATGTCAATCATTTTTTATTATTATTTATATTTTTAATCTTTATCCTTTATTGTATTATTAAAAAACTTAGTAATTTTATCTTTATTTATTTTATTTTTAATTACTATCTTCTATCTTCTCACATCCTTTTCATTTTTTTTTCAGATTCTCTTTTTTTTTTTTTGTTTCTTTCTTCCACCACTTTTCTTTTTCCGAATTCCCAGATGGGCAGATTAATCCAAATTGTAGCATCAACAAGATAAATGCCGCGAGGGTCAACTCTCATGGCTCTCCAAAACAGCACTATTGGCTAGAATCTAAATGGACTTTTGCTGGTGCGACTCAGCCGACTCTTATAAAGAGTATTGGTGCAATGATGCTCCGTGGCCTCACCTTTTAGTACAAAAAGGACCAGACGTCTATTTCTGGAACGTCAGAGAAGAGTCCACTACCACTTGGATAAATGGAATACACGGCAGCTTGTCGAATAGACGCGTGCCTGCAACTACCAACCAAGCAATTGCAGAAAAGGTCCAAACACGGCCGGAAAATTACTCCATCACCACTAAAATCAATGCACACATATGTAGTAGGAGCCTGGTCTCTCTGAGAATAAGGCAGGCTCCGCGTGCCTGGGATCCCCCCGACGCCTGCCTCTGTCAGCCTTGCGGCGTCATCTTCACATTCAAACTTCAAACTAGTGGCCCTTCATCATATTAGGTATTTTTATCTATTTTATTTTATTTTCAGTCGTTGTCATCTGTTCTATCGCAACATTTTTGTGTTTTTTTTTTCTTTTTATGCTATACTTTTCCTCTGCTTTTCTTATTATAGCCATTCAAGTCCATTGATATTTCATAGTTAAATGCGCAGGTGCGAGAGTCGTAGTGAATCTCACTAAAACATGGCTCTACGCCTAAACAAAAAAGATTGAACCAAAATCTCAATATAATTGAGTGCACTTAATTGCTACACTTATATACGTGTATATATGTGTGTTTGTTTTAATTTACGTACAAAAGTAAATTAATGGTTCTATGGAAATATTTTCAATAGAATTAAAATTTAGGTTGTGCTTCATAGTTGTATAAATTTTGCTGTGGTCGATGCGATCAAATGTTGTCAAGACTGGACTGAGCTTGCTGTAAGACCGGCTCAACCGGGAACCGTCCTAGCTAACGGTTCGATTGAGTGCTATGCACTAGACCGGACAAACCAAAGAAACTAGTGGTTGGACCGGTTTGCCGACAACCCACGGGCTCTTTTTCCTCTCCAATTTCCTTCCCCTGTGTACCTCACCTAACACTTCAATCTCTAAACACCATCAATATAATTAAAAAATCAGCCATCTCGAGCAAATAGCATGGCAAGCCATGTTTCACTTTGCCTCAGTCCATCCTATCGCAATCCCTCATGCCATATTCGTCTCCCGCAACTGTTAACAGACACAGAGAGAGGAGGGGAACATGGCATACTAGGCTTGCGCGTGAGACATGCTATAATAGACTAGGGTGCACCAAAATATGTTAAGCGTTCCCATGACATGTTACACTAATTTCTAACGTGCTCCTATAACACATGGGATAATATTTTCTAATAATTTGAGTCATTCACATAGCATTTCAGATGTCATCAAATGATAGTTAAATTGTTAATGATATTACTATATTATAAATATATAATGATTACATTACAATTCAAACGGGTTCAAATAAGCGTTTGAACCAAACCAGTCCGTTGACCGGTTCGATTGCCGGTTCGGTAATGATAGCATTGATGGAAAGCATCTTCACTGAGACTTCCAATAGAAATAATCCACGTGCCCATAAGAAACAACATCAGAACTAGCTTCATTGAAATTTCCCATAAAAAATTTCTTGTTTGGGCCCCGACAATTATCTCTCCATTAAAAAATCCACAACCGATTTTGTCAATCGTTTTCAAAGGAAAAATTTTCCAATGCCCATTTTCAAGTGGACGTCAAGACTCCTCTTACTGATTTGTAGGTGGCAGGAGACGATAGGCGCGCTTAGTAATGTAGCCGTCCATGACATTCTCCCTGAGTGAGATAAGAACTACGTCTTTTGCGTGCCAATAAAAAAAGAATTAGATAGTCAACCTAGTTGCTTCGTTGCACCATGATTTTTTTAAGCTGACCTACCAAGGTAATCATCCATCCCCCAACACCATATCCATCAAAAATTAGGTTGGATGTCCCATGTGAAGAAACCTAGATTCAAGTCTCCGTCCTTTTGTCTTTTCTTTGCGTGACCCACCGAAAAAATCAATTGCTATTTGATCTTTAGTCTTACCGTTGATCCTTGTGCAACGAACTATGTGAATGGTTTGCATGACACAATCGCATTGTAAGCTCACATTCGTGAAGTGCTTCAATTGCGAAGTATCCCCAAATGCTACTTTTACCATCCATGGCCCACTCAGGTTGTCTTGTAAGGTTGCATCTGGTAGATGATTTGTTTCACATCTCCATCATCTGGGAATGGGAAAGAGAGGTGGAAAATTTTGTTATCAACTTTTATCTCTTTTAATATGATTTGATATCTTAATTGTCTAATATACTTATATATTTATTATTATTTATCTTTTCAATTATTGTTTCTTTATATATATATATATATATAAGTCTATGTATCTTATCTTTATTCTCCTTATTTATAATCATTATTTTTTATCACATTATATTACATCAATTTTTGTCTTTCACTTTTTTATATTTTTTCCTACTTCTTTTTCATATTCTTAAATAGACCAAAAGGGAAGTTTTTTTAATGATAGAAGGCATATTAAAAATATGCTAAACATATTTTTACTATCATCTTATTTAACATAAGATTTAATTATCTATAATAATTTATGATGTAAGTTGTTATTTATATTTTTCATATTTTTCATTTTATTCTTATTACCTTTGTAATTTACTCTTGAGATTTGTATTATCAGAACCTGACCAGATAAAAGTTTTTATTTTGAATATTTTGATGGAATAAAATAAAATTTTAAAGTAGTATAACATTTTAATAAAATATATATAAGTTTAAATTCATATTTATGATTTAGATGTTTTAAAATTATGTTATATTCTTTGTTATTTTTTAAAATCAAAAAATGGATCATGCAGCTGAACGAGCCGGTCAAACTGAGAAGGGGATGCCTTACGGTTCAACTATGGTCCGGTTATAAATTATAATAACAATGGTTGAGACTATGGCGTTTCTTTTACACTTAGTTTTATTTTTTTTATTTTTTCACTGTCTGCCTTTGAGGTGGAAATATACGGTGGTTAACATGGATTGGTAGTCTTAAGACGCGTGGACTAAATTCCAGGTTTAAAAAAACAACCACAGATGTCATTTTGCGCCGACCACCTTTTATATTTTATGGATTCGAGCTCGAGTGCGTAACCGACACCACCACCTCTTGACAAATTTCAAACTGCCTTGACATTTTTATATTATAATAAGAAGATTTTTTTTCATCTTGCTCTGATTTTACCAGAGTGCCCTCGTATTCCCAGCAACTTAGATTATCGCAACAGCGTTCACGTGTAGTCTTATGTAATTTCACTGACGGACGACAAAGGGATATGGTCATCTTTCCACCAACAAAAAGCCGCCCCGGTCACGATCAACACTGTTGGATAGGAATGATCATCAGCCACTAATCGATGCAATTATCACAGGCAGAATTTCACGCGTAAGTGTAACATGATTAACAACATCCTTCGTAATTAATTGCAAGAGTTTATTTGATGTACCAATGGCTTGATTAGGGTACGTTTGGATAATAAGTAATTGCAAGAGTTTATTTGATGTACTAATGGTTTAGTTAGGATATGTTTATATAAGGTGCATCTGTGAGAGAGGATGTATTTGAAAGATACATTGACTACTTTGAGATAGAGAATCATGTCAATCATCTAAGATTTTACTAAAAAAAATTAAAAATCTATTGAAGAATGTAAATTGATAAAAAAAATTAGCATTGTTAAAAATAATTGTAATGGCCCTTTAGTCTGAATAAGTGTGTAAAATGAATGTATTTAAAATATATATCTTTTTAATTGTATTAAAAAAGTAAGATTTTTAAAAGTAGTTATGATATCACATATCAAGTATTTTTTGTCGTGGTAAATTTATATCCATCCATTTTTTTATCTATTTTAGTTAGTAGGTTGAGTTTTTTTTCTTAATATTTTTTTTGTATTAGAGGCTTATTTGTTTAACAAACAAGGCATAAACTTTTGAAGACATAAAAAAATGACATAAAAGTCTTCTTTAAATTTTTTATTTAACATAGTATTTACTTATTCTTAATTATCTGTAATAATTATTTATTTTTATCCTATCACCTATTTTTAAAAAATAAAGCTAGTATGTTTTATTTCTATTTCCCTTGTGACTAATGTCCATTTTCATCTTACTTTTTACACTTTTTTAAAATCTTTCCCAAAATACTCTCTCCAATCTAGCTGTCGTCTCGAGAGTAGCAAATGGCCAATTTCAAAACAAAATAGGAGTGAGAAGTGGGTTTTAGGTTCTATTTGGCCCCACTATGAAATTAAGCACTTTAAAAATAAAAATAAAAATGCTCTTTACAGTAAGACTTTAGTAAAAAGTACTTTTTGTATTAAATGTTTGTTTGAGTATAACATGATGAAAGCATCTTTATTAAGTAAATAACAAAAAAGGATAAAAAATTATGCTTTAACTACATCACTAGTTATCTTTAAAAGAATTATATAAATAATATAATATGTAAATTAAATTTTAATATTTAAAATAAGTGTCAATAATAAAATATTTTTAATATACATTGTTAGCTTAGGAGAAGAAAAATACATGATATTTTTAATATTATCATGATAAAATTATATGTATGCAGGAATCTAAGTTGTAATAAAATATTTACATATAATTAATGCTAAACACTAAATAGATATAATTTTATTTTATGGAAAAAAAGGATTCCCACCATACTTGTTTCAAATAATTTAAACTTATAAATATTATCTCAAATGTATATACATATATATATGTGTGTGTATGTGTGTGAGATTTATTGCTTGTCAATTAAGATTAAACATTCAAATATAAAAAAAATAATATTACATACCTTGTTCATATTAAAAATTAATTACCATGGTGAAACATTAAAATAAAAAGAAATATTTTTTATAATTTGAAAAATAATATTAATATAGATAAGTAAAAAAAAGCTTACTGGTTAGAAAATAATTAAAATTTTGATGAATGACATTATTTACATTGTATTTGGATTTTTGAACATGATTTTGTATATTTGAGATATTAATTTTTAAAAAATGGGAAGATAGGTAATATTGTCTTAAAATTCATTAACACTAGAAGCTTATGAAGAAGTAGAAATTTTTGGCTTCTTCAAGATACATTATTTTAGCTTTTGTGGGGCATTTAAAAATTTTCAACCAAACACTCCAAAATTGCGTTCCATTTTAGTCAAGCACTCCCAAAGGGAGGATAAACTGCATATTTCTTCTTGAAATTTAGCTGCATCTAATGTTCAGTGGCATCCGAATAATATGATTTTGATTGGAAATGTGGGGTAGAAATCATCTTGTCGCAATCTGCGTCCTCGTCACTTTGTTAGGCGGTAAATAAATGGGGTCAGACACCAGCATTTAAATATTGGAACATCGTTTCTCCACTATCAAGTGATGAGATCAAAGCTTTTTGGGCGGTTGTTCGTCTTGTATTTTAAAAGGAGACTTCAAAGCATGCTCGTGAGTTTTATCTTTCAAAGGCGTTTGTCTTCAAGTGTGCGGGCTGCTTACACGGGAAAGGCAAAGGAGCAGATATTTTCACCAGCCTCATTTGCAGCGGTACGAGCTGTTTTTTTTTAAAGGCAAATTAATATAACTTTATTTATTTTTTATCTGACATTATCTAAATATTTTTCAATACATTCAGTTCCATCTAAAAGAATAGGCCCTCTTGCTATTGTTGGTAGAATGTAATTAGCGTTGCAATGGCTCATTAGATATGGCCCGTGTAGCATCGAACATGTGAATAATTACAATTGACAACAGAACCCCTCACGCGTAGTTCATGATAATCTAAGTTTGAAAGAAAGATACTGTTGATCCTTTGCATTGATCCATGCGTGGATTTTACCCTTTCTAATACTTTACACATGGTTTATTTTGTTGATACAATTATCACGCAGGTCATTTATAATCCTAAAGGCAGCTGGAAATTACCATTGTAATTTTATTGCAGTAGTTTTAAATATATAGATATATATTTAAAATCAAATAATTTAGCAAGTTGTTATAAATAAGGTTGCAATTCAACAAAGCAACGTTATTGAAGTCTCAACGACATTGATTTATTTTGGCTCTCCCATGAATTTTTAAAGGAGATTCGAGATAGACTATCATACTTAATGCCACTTATTTAGCCGAAAAATGTAAAAATCGTTTCGTGAAATGATTCAAAATAATTGCGCACCGTCAAGAGAATGGCCCAAACACACAGAACACGTGACTGGCCCTAGCACGTGCCATCCGCAAGCGCGGCGATCGTGGCGACGCTTTCAACGGTGTCATGGCACATTGGCGCATGCCCACATACCCACATGTCATGCATGGATGGGGAGGCACATGGAGCGCTGAGGCCGGAAGACGGGACAGAAACGCAAGGGGAGGGAGATATATTCCTAGCAGGAGATGAAGCCACGTCTCCCGATCGATATCTCGCAGCAGATATCTGGAGCTGAATTCTTATTGGCGGACAAGTCCCATCCCGCTTCTCTATATGACGTGGCTGCGTCCCTTCCCTAAAGAAATATCTTAGCTGCTGACAGTGCGTCTTCCACCAGATATTTCGACCCCTGCCCGCACCTCGCGCTCCGCAATTTCCACCACTTCTTCGGCCAAGTGTCCACCGCCCAGAGGGACGGGATTTCTCGGGCAGCCCGCCCGCCTCGGGAGGAACTTCCTTCGCCCACGGAATCTTAAACACGTCTCTGAGTGGCCCAATGATGGAAATTCTCGCGCGCATAGACTTTTTGGGATATGCTCAGCACGTGTGACCACGTGAATCCGTGTGAAGGATCAAATCCGTTCGTATGAAAATGAATTCAATAGAATCCCTTTCGAAAGAAACCATGACTAATGATATTTGCACTTAACATTCAATGCTGATATTCGAGGTTTTTAATCTGTCTGAATTTGACACGTATACACAATTTTCTGGCGCTGATCTAACAGACCGCACGCGTTCGTTCCAAGCCCGTTGTCGGATCGCAGTTGCTGGAATCGCTGGCTGGATTCTATCTTATCCGAGCCCAACAGTCAAACTTTCGGCAAAGCAGATAAAAAGAGATTCCGATTTTAAAACTTACTTTAAATTTTTCGTAAAATCTAAAAATTACATGTAAAAT
>JAYJMB010057081.1:0-27430 GCA_036873735.1 Pouteria campechiana | reverse complement strand
CATTCAAGTGTGGTAGATCTTGGGAAAACCCGTCATACTGCCAGCATGGCATCGCCATCCTGGGGTGGGTCGTCACACGGGGTGGTGGCACTTACCACTCCCACACAAGCTGGTAATGAGTGCAAGCCTCCTGAGAAGGAGCCACCACCAAAGCCCATATACAAGCCTCCACCATTCAAGAAACCACCCCCTGTTGAAAAGCCAAAGCCACCTCCTGTCGAAAAGCCAAAGCCCCCTCCAATTGAGAAGCCCAAGCCACCACCAACTGCTGTTGAGAAGCCAAAGCCCCCGCCAACTCCAGTGCACAAGCCCCCTCCAATTGAGAAGCCAAAGCCTCCACCAACTCCAGTGCACAAGCCCCCTCCAATTGAGAAGCCAAAGCCACCTCCAACTCCCGTTCACAAGCCACTGCCAGTTGAAAAGCCACCGAGTCCTTACCAGAAGCCACCCTATTACAAGCCTCCCCCATATAACCATCCCCACTAAATGGCGAGTGCTGTGACTAGCTACTGGACGTATAGATAGAAATAAAGAGCTGAAGGCGTACTGCCTCGACATCCTGGCTATATATCCCGATTCCTAACTTGGATAATTGTCATACTATGTTGTAATGAGTTTGTTTGGAATACAAGCTTTTGCTCCTTCACCTATGAATAATAGATTTTAGAGTTCTTGCTCTTTTGATGCATGTCCCTCTGACGTTTGCAATTCAGTTAAAAGAGTCATTTGCATATTTAAGAGACTTCCGGTGAAATAATTCACGGAAACCACACATAACTGGATTTTGACTGTTTGTACGCAGCAATTATTTGAAATCATGCTTGCCGTTATGACCCATTCATTACGTGATCCAACGTTGCATATGGTATGCCGGAACATGGTGCAATGGAATTTTTTTGCGTTGAGAGCTAACATCAGGTTTGGTTGGAAAAAATTTCATGGTGAATATGAATGATCGGACGTTCTTTTCTCGATCATCTAGCATCAGAATACTAATCAAATTGTAGAGTCATGACCCAACCACCGTGAGAACATAAAATTGACAATTAACATATCCAATTTATGGGCCCCTACTCTTGGAGAATGAAGTTCTCTAAACACTATTGTCAGCATAGCTGGTGTGCAAAGTGTCTCGTTTCTTCTGTTCCTTTGTCAGTGTGTAAGGTGCTATCATCCAGGTATTGGCACGCTTGGCCTGAATCGGAATCCGATCTGCCATACTACATTAGAAATTCTCTGGTGCTGAAAAAATAACAAACTTTGTCTTAAAATAAAATATTTTAATTAAGAAAATAATAAACTTTTGGTACTTAACACTGAAGGAGACGTAGCTACTTCCTTTCACATATGAAAATTTTGAAAGGTAAAGAATATTTTTAGAAGTAAAGAAAACCGACACTATATATTACTTGTTTATACTGAGTGGGGTGATTGTGGGATTGATGTCAAAATCTGTCATATCTGCCATCACCATCTACTTACAGCTCATCATCAATGTGGGCATAAAAAATGGATCACCAACGCTTAATGTATGAACATAGGTGGTCGAGACAAGGCAAGTTTCAAGTACGAGCCACGGGAATTCGAATGGCCAAAATATGTCAAAGTTTGAGTGGTGAACTAGTCATAGCGATCCACATAGGGATTATTTAAGCCAACATTGGGCTTTTGCGTAGAGTTTGAAAATTTTAGTCAGGGGTGAGATAAATAAGAAAAGAGATAGAAGAGGAATTAATGAGATGAATATGTGAAAATAAAGTAAAATAAAAATAAGATACTGTCATAATTAAACTGATTAAAGATACAATATATAGACAGATTTTTAAAATGTAAATAATGATAAAAAATTAAAATTGGTGAAAATAAATGAGTAGATAAATATCATGTACAAAGAAAAGTGGAAGAATAAAGTAGTACAGGTTATTCTCAACCTTTTTAATTTGTTTATTGTATACAAACAATCCGTTTTACATTTTGTTTCTAGTACAAAAACACTCGGTTTTACACCAGAAAATGCCACGAATGTGCATAGGACCCTAGTAAAGATATTGCAACTTTCTGTCCACTTATAATTTCTCTGAGAAATCCGGGCCTATTGAGAGAAATTCTCTTTTACTTGAACGTGAAAGATCGCCCGATTCGAAAATCTACTGGTACGTGATTAGATAGGCAGCACCCGAATGTACCGTTTGTTTGATGAATGAACATGCCTCATTTCCGGCCAAGAAATAGTACTGCAATTGGCTCTGGTATTTAAATGGATCTAATCTTCTACAATCTAAGAAACATACGAAGTTTCAGCGCGCAGACAATACGAGTATTTAAGTGGGCCGTGCTTTTGTATCATTTTTTAGGCTGTGTATGGTTTCATTTTTAAGTAACGTGATGATGTTTAGAAAAAAAAATTCCCTCACCATGGAGGTGGGATAAACTTATCTTATTTTCAGGGACATACCTTCTTTGTAATCATGGTTTATGGAGAGCTCTTACTGGCTCTAGCAAAAATGGGGTCCATAGATAGGTTAGAAACAGTGTTATTAAAACTAGACGGGACTGGCCAATTTGACCGCCAACCATTCCAGCTACTGATTTGATTAAGGCCAGTTCAGTCTAATGTTAGAAGAACCAAATGATCCAGCCGAATTGCGGTTCGATCGAAGAACCAGTTTGACCCAGTTCATCCTTAAATTTTTTTTTAAAAAAATGAAAAGGCAGAAATGAAAAAATCCTCTCCTCTTCACGTCTTGCTTCTGCCCTAAACTGAACGAAACTTTCTCGCCGCGTGCCCTTTGTGCCAAAGTTGAAACCAACATCTCATTCCAACGTCCCTGATTGCCTCTCCTTCTCTGTCTCCATCCTCTCCTTCTCTGTCTCCGTCTCTGGTCGCACATTCCTCAAACAACCATGGCCGTCAATGGCAACCCACTCGCTGATCACCCTCAGTGCCAAAGTCGAACCCAACATCCCATCCTAATGCCATCAATTACCTCTTCCCCTCCGTCTTCGGTCGTACATTCCTCGAACAACCTTGGCCATCGACAGGGACCCTCTCACTAGCTACCCTAAGCACCGAAGTCGAAACCAACATCCCATTCTAGTGTTGATTGCCTCTCCCTCTTCGTCCGTCTCCGTCTCTGGCTGCACGTTCCTCGAACAACCATGGCCATTGACAGTGACCTGGTGTAACTCGGAACCTCCCCTCCCTCTCTTTCCCTGTCACTTATCTCACCTCAATGGATAGGGGAAGCATTAAATCCATTGCAATGGATGGTAGCGGTGGCCATCGACGACAACAACATTATGAGAACCTAGAATTTTTGAAATGGGAAGAATTATTTTATGGTGTATAAAAGAATTGTATATGTATAATTTGTAATGTAAATGGAATAAATATGAGGGAGCGACAGATGAATTAAGTATTATGGTGTACAAGAAGAAATTTCAATGCTAAAGAAGGTTAGAATACAAGATAGGTGGACCACATATGTTTTTGTTAGTACACACCGTCGGAGCACTATAAGAGGTGGAACTTAAAATGCTCCACCAGCCCCATCTTTCAGCCCTAGCCATTTCTAGCCTTCTCTCTTGCTCCCCAAAGCCTCAAGGGGCCTTGTTTCTTGAAGGAATTGAAGTTACACTTTCAGAAGATTAAGAATTGAAGAATCTATAGCAAGTCATCAAGAAGAAAACTTCATATTCAATGATTTGGAGATGTGACAGTTGCTGAAAGTACAAGGTTTTTGCATTAGAAGCTTGGATTGTGGACTTTGAGTAGAGAAATTAATAGGTAAGCTAATTCTACTAGTGATTAAGCTATTATACTTGATAGATCATTGGAATTTTAGTCCATAAAGCAGAATTTTATTTTTGGAAGAGTTGAAATTGGGGAAAACAAGAATTCAATAGTGAAGTGGATGTTTTGATGTAGATCTTGGTAGGAATTCAACCCAAATGTGTTTATATGTAATTTAGAATAGAAATTTCAACTTGTAGATAATGAGTATGTAGAGATTTGAAAACTGCACTATAGGTATTTGATGAAATAGTACTAAGAAGAGTATAGCATGATTAATCCTTGTTAGTGAGTCTATGATCATCTTTTCATTGAAGTTTAGCTAAGTAAATAGATAATCCTTAAACAAATTTAAGTTATGGAATAAGAATGATATATGTAGTAAAGTTCTGCACTTAATGATTAAGGGATATGTGCTTTGAATGTAGGAGTCCCAAATTGCGAATTTAGACTTGGCCATATAAGGATCATAGCAAAAGAGAAGTATGTTTAATAAACACAAGGTAAGTAGGTTTATTTGCTTAAGTACTTCTATTGAAATTTGGATTCTTCATTATTGATAATGTTCAATTGTATTATGGGTTAATTTTGGAATAAATTTAGCTAATTATACTTTAGACATGAGCAAATCAAATAGATTGTGTAGCGAGAAGTTTGGAAAGAAGAAGAATTAAGTATGAATGAAAGAAATGAATGCAATTGGGAAGTAATTCAGTGCATGAGAGGTATTATGAACTGCACTAAAGGTTATGAACTCACCACATAATATAAATGAGATAGTATTGTTTATCGAAGCAATTTGAATGATAAGTGGGAGTAATAAATTAAAATCAGGGTTAAATAAAGTGAATAAAGAGAAAATTAAAGTGGTTAAACAAGAGACATTGAGAATGAGGCAATGAGATAAGCTTTCATAAAGAACAAGTGAGCAGCAGGGACTTTGCCATGGCATGGAAGTCCCTTGTCGTGGCAAGAGACACAAAAAATGGCAAAAAGGGAAACAATAGAAACTCTGCTATGGCAAGGTGGTCCTTTGTTGCGGCAAGACATTGCTCTGTCGTGGTAAGGAATGTCCCTGCCGTGGCAAGATGCCCCTATGAATAGTAAAAACTTAACATGCTGTTTCCTTGTCACGGCAGAGCAATTTGCTATTGCGGTAAGACATTGCCCTACTACGGTAAGACATGGCATTATCGTGGCAAGCTTTCCTTGTGAAAAGTAAAAGAAAATTTTGCCACCACAGCAAGGTGTTGCTATGAACAGTAACTTTGAAAAAAGTTTGGTATTTTAGATATTTTGATAATTTATGTATTTTTATGATATTTTTATTAATTAAAGGTATGTTTTATGAGAATATTTTTGAAAAAAAATTTGAAAAATAATGAAGACATAAGAAGGATCATGTTATAATGTCATGATAATCAATGACTTAGTATGAGAACTCATTTAGTAAAATATATTTATTTGAAAGTGATGTCTTAACTAAGTATGCAATTGAGTTTGGTTACCTGGTTGAGAATTGAAGATATGTTTAGATAATTATGACGATATGGTAGACATTAAATGTCATAAGGTTTGTAACATTGGGTTTGAAAATTTAATAGAAGTATTATATAGTGTTAAGTCATTTGAGTAAGAATTTCATATTCACCATGCATGAATTATAGCAAATTGGGTTTGGACACCTATCGGGATGACCATTTGATTATTAGGATCCCACCCTTGTAAGGGCGTTATTATGAATACTGCCTCGCTTGGCGAAGAGGTCTGATCAACCTATTGTTTATGAGACTCCTCTGATTACTTAGTATGTGTAAATGGAAAACCTATGATCCTTGAGTTGCAGTGAGGGTAGGATATTTCAAGTCTCATAAATTCGGAATCAAGGTAGTAGGAAAAACTAGAGTACACCGAAGTTGTAAGAAAGATGAGTCCATTTGATTGTGATATTATGTATTTGGTTTAATTGATGGCCTCCCAAATATGGTACTAATTGTTTGCTAGCAAAATAGAGTGAATGACTGGAAATGAAAACAATGCATTAGAAAGAAAGTGAATTTAAATGTGAATAGACACAATTAGATATAGTAGGCATCTTTATAGATTTTTATTTAGAAATGTTGTTACTAATTGTATTCAATCCATGATATATTGTGAGCATATAAATCTTATTATATACATTCTATGATTTAAGTATCAATTTAATTTATGCCTACTTACTGAGTTACTCGGGCTCACTTTTATTTTATTATATTTTAGTTGATAGGCCAAAAGACGGAGCCAATGAGGTGGTGGAGCTCAAGAGAGGGATAAACCATGATAATTAGAATTTCTTATTTTTTTGATATATTTCAGAATGTATAAAAAGTGTGATTTATTTTGTATGTTAATGGTATAAATAATGTAAATTTAAGTGTGTGAAGTGCTTTAAGTTGTATGTCATTATTTTAGTAGAAGCAATGATGATTTTCATACACTTTACCTTTATAGTGCGACTATAATTCTGGATATATATGGATATTTGTGAATGTTTATATAGGTTAAGTGGGTAAGGTTAAGGGTGATTCTGACCGAGAGTCCTCCTATTTCTTCCTAAGTAATGTCTCAAAAAGCAGGGTGTTACAAACATCCCTTCCAGCTTTGGTGTCTCCCCTTTCTAGCTCCGAAGTCTCTATCAATGATAGTGTAGAAGCAGAGACTTCTATTACACAATTTTTGATGTTCTCCATGACTAATCTTCCACTAACTTTTTTGAAAAGCAAACATTACATGATTTTCATCTTCAACTGATAGAAATTGGGATATTTTGCTAAATAGTAGGCTCTTTCCTAGAATCTTACCCACCTCTCAAAGTCATAATAAATTAAATCTATTTGAGTCTAATCTTGCTTTCTATCTAGCTGGATAGATCTTCTAGGTCATACAAAAGTGAGAGGTTGTGTAAGTCTTTTCAAGGTACAAGTTCTCTCCTCAAAGAGACCTTACCCTACTTAGCTTGGATTATTAAGCCATTGGGTGGATTAGTATTGTCTCATTCCAACTTGTTCCTTCCATTAGTCATTCCCGATTGACTGTCGATATCGGAGGTATGTAACTACGGATCTAGCATCTTTTCTTTTCTTTTAATCATGTTATTATTTTTCTTCTTTTAATCATGTTGATCATGTAGCTATGACTTCTTTTATTTTAACCATATTTTTTTACTTGCATAGTTAAATTATTCATGAATAATAATTATGCATTTATGCTTTTTCATTTTAGTTGTTATACTTCAGTCTTTATTGTCTTGGGCTCTAGAATCATTGCTTCATGCATAATTAATTATTATGTTATTAAAAATTTTATAATATTTATATATTTTAAAAATTATTAAATCTTTATGACATTATAATTATATAATGATGACATCACGATTCAAACTGGTTTAATTAAAATGTCAAACCGGTTCGAACCAAACCAGGCTAGTGGCCAATTCAATTGCTGGTCTAGTTCTGATAACATTAGTTGAAATTGATCATATCCATAAAAAATGTTTTGAGAAAAAATAGATAAATAAAATGATAAAGTGGGCATATAAAGACTTTTATAACTCATTTTTATGTGATTAAAACTCATAATTTTTATTTATGTAATAGTGAAAATCTATATTCAATAAGCTATAGTTATCATATATAATAAAATAGGATCCCAAAGTAGTTTTAATATATAGTCACAACAGTTACCTTGAGATCTTTATTTTTTTTTTATTTAATTAAAATTTATATTTTTATTTATCAAATAATGAAATTCACATTTGACAAGTTAGATTATAATATAGCATGCTACTAATCATTATGATCTCAAAATAAATTTAATATGTTGGTCTCTGACGCTTGGCTAAACCCAACAGGGAAGGAATGAATTGGGTTTATAAGAATTTTCTTACTCAAACACCTTTTTAATTAAATTCCCTCTTTTTGTGAGTTTTGGAATCAGAAAAATAAAATGCAAGTAAATAAACCAATCATACATAAAAGACAACATGTATAGTCGTTCGGGGTAACCTCCCAACTCCACTCTTTTAAGAGCACATCTCTTATGTCTTAAGTTCCTTTATCTTACTATAGAGAATATGATTAGTGCCACTGCACTCTTCTAGGTTTCAGCTCTAGGAGGCATAAACAAATTAGCAATTGATTGTGAAACATACTTCAACAATCAAGTTGCTCTTCTTGATTCCAGCTTAAGGGAGCATATATATTTAGTTCCTCTTGCACTTTTCTTGATTTAGCTCAAGGGAGCTTTGCACAACTCCAACAAGTTGATTGTAAGTCACACTTGTTCATCTTGAGATTTGTCTCTAATGCAAACTCAAGGAATTACACAAATGAAATAAAGAATAAGAAATTACAATTTTATTAGTACATCAATAAAAGTGTCTGGGAAGCCTTTGAGATCTTCGAGTAGCTTACTTCGTTGCAGAGGATCTTTCCCTAGTGTTGATGAAGAAGGCCTTGAGTAAAGAGTGTAAAAGTTAAATCTATTGAATGTAGATGATGACGCTTACATGCTTTAGCCTTGGTTTGCAAAGATTTCTTAAAGTATAAAGCTCAATCAACAACTTTGAAATGTCCCAATATTTCTCCTTAAATAAATCTCTTAAAATCTTGACCATTGGAAATGATTGGATAGCAATACATAACTTTGCAATGCTCAAAAGTTTGACCATTGGAGACTACAGGCAGATCACATCAGGCTACAGTATTTGGTTATACCCCAACCAGTATGGAAACTGGCTATGATCGAAACTTTGGCAAAACTACAGAATCCATGTAGTAAGATGGTAGGTCGATTGTAAGTGGCTATGATATTTATTGCGCTTCAAGCACTACTCATAGGTGGCATGGGTTTTGCCAAGTGGTTCTTCTTTTGATGTAGCAGGTGGCATCAGGTGGTGCCTCCAACTTGCAACTATGGTCATAGGCACTACCCATAGGCAGTTGCGATGCAGCTATGATTGTCTGGGGACTTTTCTTCCTCCTTAGAACATTATAGACAGTATGACAAGCGACTACAATGTGGCTAAGGGGCAGGTGATTTGCATGGGTAGTTGTGCTTTTGGCTGTGGTCCCACACATAAAATTTCTGTGCTTTTCCACATTATGAGCTTTGACATTTTACACATATATTTCTTTATGAATTTGTTAATTATCAAAATATGAGTAATCATACTTATTTTGCAAGGTGGAGCATTCACAATTTCCCCTTTTTTTAATGATTGACAAAACATACCCATTTTTCATTTTATTTTTGTGATTTTACATTAAATGAACATTGATAATCTTTTCTTGAATGAACACCATATTGGTTTTGTTTTCATATTTCATAAAATTTTTTTCATATAAAATGATATCTCTTTGGAGCATGGGCTTTCATTTTTTTCATAATTCAATAGAATTTTAATTATGTTTCTCATTTAAGCATTTCTAAGTCATTAACCATAATTTCTCTATGAGACAACATACATCATGACCATGAGATTGTAAAAATTTCATTAATCTAGAACATATTCATGTCATGAGAAACATTCATTCACATGTGTTACAATTTTTAGATAAATGATAATCTTATTTAAAAATTCAAATTATGCACTATTTGTTAAACCCCTTTTTTAAAGATTACAAAAGATTTGACAAAGAAGTTAATTCCTGTTTGAGATATTGAACCTTAAAGTTCCCCGAATAGGTTTAACATATTCCTTGGGATTGTAATCATGTTAAATTTCAAGTTTGCACACATACCCAAGCATGAATTCATCAAGTTGCATTCTCAGAATTCATATGACCAATGTAAATCCAACTTTTGAGATTTATCATTCTAATTCCAAATTTATAATCATCATTCATAAATATTATGATGCCAAGGACTTTACTATCTTATATCTCTAAAATTTATTAATCACAAAACTTGAGATATATCATTCCAAATATGATTATCAGGTCAAAATATTATCACAACATAGTCATAAGAATATAAACCATTCTAAATTAGAGGAATAAGAATGAATTCTAAATAAAAAAGTAAGAAAATACTAATCCATATCATTTCAAAATGAATTCAAAGAGTATATGATCATTCCAAATATCATTGATGACAAACTATGAATCCATATGAGATCAATATTTCAAAAATGTCAATATCAATCATAAAATACAATTCATATCACTACACGATCTCGCAAAAATAAAAACCATACAAAAGAGATGATCTGCCCCTAAAACCAATCTTCTCTTCCCCCAAGACCAAGTTCAATTGATGTTGGATAAGACTCTGCTCCCTCGTCATATGTTGCTGGTCCTATCTAATATTCCCAACCTCTTGTCTGAGCTCTTGAACCCCTTTGACTAGCCTAGTGAAGACAAATGATGGCCTAGGAGTATGAACTGGTGGTGTAGCCTATGCAGAGGATGATGCATGTTGCATGCCACTAGCTTCTCTCTCCACATCTTCATCTCTTCCTCTAGTTTCCCCTTCTTCCCTTTGCTCCCCTTGAGGGGATGCACTAATCCTCTCACTAGACTCATTTGCTTCCATTTCTCTTTGATGTTTATCTTCCATTTCCTATCAATAGTCTTCTTCTCTTACTTGCATTCTTTCAAATAAAGTTTCTCTAACCTACTCCTTTTTCTAGGTATACATACAAAGTGTTGCCTCTCCATGAGTAGGTATAGAAAAATGCTCAAAGACCTTTTTTAAACCACATTGCATAAGGTACAATGGTATCTATCCTAGCAAGCATATAATTGAAGGCATTAAAAATTAGCTTGGGTAGGCTAACTTTCTTATAATTGTAGATCATGTAAAATACTCTTGCCTCTGTAGTTATAATTTGATTTGTGCTACCAAGCTTAGGAAAAACCATAGACTCTAGCACTTTTCTCAACATCCTAACCTCTATAGTTATGCCAACTATCTTCATATGTCAATGGGTTGGTTCATCTAATGTTCTAGTTGATAAAGCATTGAAGAGCTCTTCACTCATCATTCTAGGTTTTTCCTTATCATATGGAACCCCCAATATCCCTCCTAAATGTCTTTCTGGAGAGATAAGGTGTGTACCAAAGTGGATGTTGACTCTTTCACATTGGTATGCTACTCTGTTGAATTCTAGTTGAAATAGAATATCAAAACGATGTCATTAAATATATTCCAAAAATTCACTCCATCCTTGATAATTGATCATGGATCTAATGTTTGACTTGCACTAGTCTAAGAAGTTAAAGTTTATCTTTCTAGGGACATGGACGGGCCTTCCTAGTATAATAGTGTAAAACTTAAATTTTCTTCCCTCTATTCCAAAATAGTAACCAAGTAAGTCCCTTGGTGTAGATTTTTCTTTGGGAACCTTTTCCACATCCACTATTTTAGGTAGGGAGTTTAAATAAACAGTCTTGCATTACTTTTATTTTCATTCATATTCAATTATTCTTCTTCCCTATCATTCTCATTCACAGAGGTAGGGTGAGGGGATTACCTTGGATTCACTTGCAAAGCAAACCCTTCTAGATCATGAGGATGCTCTAAACATAGAAGCTCAATATGTAGAAGTTTCTCCTCTTGTTCTTGGCCTCTTCATTCCCTTTTGAGGCTTCAACATAATGATTTTAGGAGCCACAAGGAGTAAAGTGTAATGTGAAGGATAGGGAAATCAATAATCTTAAGAGAAAATGAGGGAATAGGAAAGTTCTAGGTTATAGGCGAAGTTCTTTTAGATTGGAGGTGGTTAGGATAGTTAGGCAAGATCAGAAAGGAAATGAACCATCATGCCATTTTTGCTCTTTAAAATCACTAAGCAGCTAGGGCGGAAGCGCCTGGGGATTGGGCAGCTTCGATCCCAAAATGAATTCTAAGTTTTCTAATTTCTTAAATCCTAATCTACCCCTCCTCAAACACTTGTTAAAAACACATATCATTTCAATCATTCGATATCTAAATTTTGACAATTCATGACCTTGATTGTTGATGTTCTTCATTCTCAATAATTTGTAATTTCATAGGGTTTATTTTGTGACAGTAGGTTTATAAGAATGTTTGCAAGTGAAAAATCTACTATTATTATCTTCATTCAAAATAAGATAATTACTATTTCATCCATTAGCTAGGTGATGATTTAATAAGACAAGCTCCTTAAGTTTTGCTTTATAGATGGTGGACTAAAAAATATAAACACAAAAGCAATCTCCATCAAAATCTCCAAGTAAAGGTGCACAACAAGGGGATTTATCGCTGCAACTAAGTCCGTAGAGATAACCTTAATAGAAGATGCAAAGTGACAATGTTAATGCACTGATGGAGGCCTATTTACCAGGATAAGATTATCATCTTCCAAAGATCTATATACTATATCACCTAATTAAACTTTACTATAATGCTTTAACAAAATCAGAACACTCTTGTTCTTTACATAGCACTTCCTCATGTGAATTAAACATTTCTTAATCTTTCTCAAGATCCTTGAATTCACATGCTCGGTAAACATTAATTTTTCAGAAATATCTTCAAGAATGCCCATTTCACCCAATCTAAGCTTTGGATCACCAATAATAGTTATATGCATTCTTGATCCGACTATGTTTTATGAAATACTTCTTTAATCCATCCAAGACCAAATTTGTAAGAAGCATCATCATTATTTCTTAAAAGGCATCTTATTACATAGCTTGGATCAAGTGAGGTAATCTAAAACTCAATGACCAACAATACAATGGACATCACTTAACATGCTCACTCTGACCATACTCGTTTAGTTGTCTTTTGAAATCCATAAGCCTTTTGTATGCCATTGTACATTCATCAATTCTTTAGCAAATCTATTTATATAATGCTCATCATTTGAACAAATTATCCAATGAAGTATTTGTATTATACATTTGATAATCTTCCAGAATTGTTTTCAAATTTGATCACCAAAGAATTATACAATGCAAGGTGGTTCAACACAAATTTTTCATGCCCTTTATGCATTGATTTCATAGCCCTTATGCTAAAATATATACCTTTCTATGCTTAGATAACTAGGGTGTGCATACAAATATTTCAAGTTTGACAAGTGATTCTGATAATGAATATTTGTAGCCTTCTTTACATTTTTCAGACTTGGATTGTTCATTCTATTTGAAAAACCTTTCTCCCCCTAGATTTCTCAAATGCAACATCTAATTTTCTTGATTGCTCCATCTAAAATGCTTAGGCTTATCATGAGTAATAGGCATAGATTCAACAATATAATTCTTCTCATGTTTACTCTATAATCTTGTTTCTTAATGAATAATTAGATGAAATTTGTATAATCATTCTTTGATTCATGTTCTTCAATGTTATTCATGTTATTGATCAACCCTCATAGTAATGTGTATAAACAAGGATGCTACTTGCATTTGTATCCCATATGAATTTCAAACTATTTTGCAAGTGGATTAACATGCAACTATTTAAGTAGCTTTGAAGTTGGTCTATGATTCATGATTTGGGGTGTCAACTTACTTGGCACATTTTTTGTCATTCTTAATCTTTAGCAGTCCATTTATTAAGATCTTTTTTTGATCCAAAGGATATGATTTTGATGATTACTACAACTTGTCTTTAGACTTGCTTATACTAATGATGCTTCCAATTTAGAAATCTTTAAATAGATAAATTGCTTAATATGTATATATTTGGTTCATTATTTATGCAAGCATATACACTTGTTTGACATGAGTTTAAATGTAAAGACAAAATTGTCTTGATCCATGATGTGTCCAACCATGTTTATTGTCTCAATGTCTTGCATCATATGTAAATAAGTTTTATACAAATACCTTTTATATGTATGAAGAATGACAATATGATCCATACTGCATATATCTTGATATATCACTCTACAATGGATCACATTCATATATGCTTGAAATATGTAAGTCACTATAAGTTATTATTAGTGCAAGCATATTAAAATCTTAGAAATGAAGAGATTATCATGATCCATAATGCATTCAGTTTGGTGTATCATATTATGATTTACTGTGCTATTTTTATATTTTTGTTATTTGATAAGGAACAAAATATAAGTGATTCATGAAGTTATCATTCGTGTATGAAAGAGTGAAAATATGTTTGAATTTTGAACAAATTCATTCTTTACAAAAATATGATTCACATTATCTATCCATGTTCTTCAAATTATGTAAATTATATGTAGATAGATATTTTTTGATTTAAAATAAAAAATAACAAAGTGGCAAAAGTAGCAAAAGTTTAAAATTCAAAATGCAAGACTGCAGCTGCTGTTGCATTTGCTTGCAAATATCGCCTACCAATTCCAGACATAGAAGCCAAGCTTGAAACCATGTCCAAAGAAGCAATTGAGCATACAACCTGTGCATATCGCTTGGCACCGCAGCTGCTTGGCCTAGCCGCTTGAGGATGGACAGTAACAATGATGCGGGAGTTTTTGCAGAAAATCAACTGTAGCCACTTAGACATACCGCCTGTCATATCGCCTGATGGGCAACCAAATGGCTCAGCTGCCTACAATATCGCCTATTGATGTACAATAGTTAAAAAACTGAATGTTGCAAAGCCACAACTTGTGCCCAACTTCTTCCAATGGTCAAGATGTTTGGGGATCTATTTAAGAAGAAGCTTAGGGACATTTCAAAGGTAAAGAAGTGAGAAGAAGAATCAAGAGATTAAGCTTTAATCTGCATCAAATATCTTACAATCCAAAAATCCCAAGACTTTCAATCTTCAAATATCATTCAAGAGCTTCATCTATCTATATCCATTCAAGGCCTACTTCTTCAAATACATTAAGAGAAGATCTCTTTCATTATAAGGAGATTTCTCAAGGATCAAGTCTTCTCAAAGATTATTAAGAAATAAGGAGCTTGAGGGTTTTAAGTGACAAAGGTGGATCAAACAATAAGAAACCCATTTAAGTATTCCAAGTGTATTCATTCTAAGGTGTTGCTAAGATCAAAGAACTTCAACACCACATCAATACTACATAAAGGGAGTTTGAATCCACTATAATGTGCAAAATTTATGCTTTAACTATTTGCACTCATCCGCCTAGATAGAGGCATTTCTTTGTACATTGAATTCTAGAGTTCTTGGTTAGCTCATTGAAAAATCAAGGTTGGGGAGTTGTTGGTTAGATCTTGAGAAACTAGATTGCATGAGTTATTGTTTAGCTCTTGAGCAACTAAATTGTATGAGTTGGTTGTGAGCTCTTAGGAAAACCATCATTGTAAGAGTTGTTGGTGAGCTCTTGGAAAAACCAACAATGTGAGTTTTTGGTGAGCTCGAGAATCTAGTGTATGAGTTTTTGGTTAGCTCAAAAAACCAAGTGTGATTCCATAGGGTACCATGGAACTCAAGATTGGTGAACCTTGTAGAGTGGAGTAGGTGCCAAGAGAAGTATTGAACCACTATGATTTGTGTGTTCAACAATCTTACTTTCCTGCTTTCCATTGTTATATTATTTATGCTATTTTGATTAGCATACAAGTATGAAAAAAAGGATTGATTACTCAGGGGTTAAGCAAATAATTTCTAAACCCAATTCACCCCCCCACCCCCCTCTTGGGTACAACCACCTAACGGGACCAACAACTTTTCCTCAAAAACACTACAATGGTTGGCCTATATAAATGTTTAACTCCTTTGTGCCAAGACTAATAATGAAACATCATCAATAGAAAATAAGCATTCTCCTTTAATTTCCTCAAGATGAATCAAGCATACACCTTTAGTCAATAGAACATTGTCATCTATATCAAGAGCTTTACATATTGACACTTCAATCACTATCTTGTAATTGCACAATAGTTGAAAAACTAAATAAATCATTTTCGTCTTTGGCATACTTATCGTAAAGACTTGCAGGTTATCTAAATAATAATCCATTACTTCTTTATTCCTAGTCATCTCTAAGATTCTATTCCATGTTTCAATTTTTTATCATGAATTGATTGTCTTAATTTCTTCTAATGTAGGTTAAACTTTAAGAGCCTATTCATGTACAAATGAATCTATATTAGAGGCAAATGAATAAAGGTTCTAATGCAAACTATGACAAAATGTAAGGAGATTGAAGCTTTGACTATCATACCTTCACTTACCTTGCTTCCTTGATCTTTAACTTCTTTAAACATATTCTTCTTCATCCAATATTGAGAAGCCATTTGTCTCTTGATAGGGCTTGAGATTCTTTCATCTCATCGTCTTCTTCTTCCACTTCAGAACTTCTTGATGAGAATGAAACATTTGGACTTTTGGAGAGAAAGATGTTCTTGTTGACAATTTCTCCTTTGATTTACCATTGTTTAAGGAAAACAGTTCACTTACATCATGTGATAGGAGTTTCTTCTTCTTTTTCTTCAAGCCTATTTCCCTTTTTCTTTTCTGTCTTTTCACTTCTTTACAACCCTTCCTACAACTTTGGGAGAATTTTCTATATCCCACTTTCAGCTTTCAATTTCTTTAAGTTCTTTTGCTGCAATTTCTCCATTACTATTTGTTTTTCTTCTTTATCTTTACTTTCCTCTTGAAGTTGCTCCCTCTCAACTTGTGAGGATTATTCTGCATTATCATCTTTCACATATTCTTAATTTTCTTCTCTTCTTTTAGAGCTTGCTTCTCCTTTTTTTTTTCTTCTTCTTTATCTTTTCTACTCAAGTCGATCTCAATCGAAGAGTTAGTTTTGTTTGAGTGTAGTTTAGTTTTCCCCTTAGAGATTACCTTTAGCTTGTCCAAAATTTTCTTTACAATTTTATAAGCTAAGACCTGCTTGCATATGGTAAGACAAAGAGTATGAAATAAGACATTCATATTTTTGACATTTTCTTACCTTGTTCTCTCTTCATTCTCAATAGTGTAAATAAAGATAGTCTTCTACAGCTCAAGATCATTGATCATAAGACATATTTCCGTCCTTCTCTTTCATTGAGCAAAATTTGTTCTGTCAAAATATGAAAGTTAGGTGGAAGAATGTCCCTTAATAAACATAGAGGATGATAACATTGGGTTAACCATTTAGATCACTATAATTATTTATGTAGCCTACTTTGATACCACTTGTTAGTCCCCGAGGCATGACTTAACCCAAGAGATAAGGGGTGAATTTTATAAAAAAATCTTGCTCAAACTTCTTTTTAATTAAATTCTCTCTTTTTCATATTTTTATCTAATTTACAATGGAATAAATAGCAGAAAAATAGAATGAAAGTAAACAAACCAACCACACATAAAAGACATGATGTATAGTGGTTTGGTATAACCTCCCAACTTCACTCTTCCAAGAACATACCCCTTGTATCTTGGGTTCCACTATCTCACTATAGGGAATACAATTAGTGTCACACCACTCTTCTAGAATCCAGCCCTAGAGGGCATAAACAATTTAGCAATTAATTGTTAGGCACACTCCAACAATCAAGTTACTCTTCTTGATTCCAGCTCAAAGGGGTGTATATATTTAGTGTCTCTTAAACTCTTCTTGATTTTAACTCAAGGGGACCTTGCACAACTCCAACAAGTTGATTGTAAGTCACACTTAAACAATCACAATTGTTCCTCTTGAGATTTATCTCCAACGTAAACTCAAGGAATTATATGAATGAAATGAAGAAAGAAATTACACTTTTACTAGTGTATCAATAAAAGCATCAAGGAAGCCTTTGAGATCTTCAAGTAGCTCACTTCATTGCAAAGGATCTTCCCTTATTGTTAATAAAGAAGGCCTTGAGTAAAGAGTGTAAAGATTAAAGCTCTTAAATGTATGTAACAAGTACAAAAAGAGAAACAAAATGGAATAAAAGAATGCTATTGATGGAATGAACCAAACAATTTTCATTTGATTGATGTCCTCAAGTAATTACACTTGTTGTGTATATATCAAAAATTTGCATATTTACATACAAGACTACAAATGGTCCTAATTACATCTTCACAATGGAAGAAAACCCTAGATTAAAAAGAATAGTATAACACATTCAAAGACCCCAAAAATAAAACACGCTCTCTCAAATAAATGTGTGTAATCTTTGAGATTGCCAAGCACATTGCGATGACTTAAAATTTAGTAGATTGCCTTAAGCCAATGGGCATAGAAGATGACATGACTCTAGATCGGATTACTAGACTATTGGCTAACCTAAAGAATAAGTATTTTTATCCAATTAGTATGTCTCAGATGGAATCTAGATTGGGTAATTTTTATTATTTAAACTGTAAAAAACCATAGAGATAGTAGGTCATTTGTAACCCAATTAGAATATCTTAGGACTCGAGAATAAGTGATCTTTATTGTGTTTAGACCTGAAAGAGATTAAGAAGAAAATAAATGTTCAGCTCTCTTAGATTGCCCATGAGAAGCTTAGGTAGAGTGCACTAAGTTGACTAGGTTTAACTCAGCTCTCTCAATTACCCATGAGAATCTTAGGAAGAGTGAGACTAGATAAACTGGATTTAGCTCGACTCTCTCATTTTTTCATGAGAAGCTTAAGAAGAGTGAGACCACATAAACTGAGTTTAGCTCAGATCTCTCAATTGCCTATGAGAAGCTTAGGAAGAGTGGGATCAGATAAACTAGGTTTAGCTCAACTCTCTCAATTTCTCATAAGAAGCTTAGGAAGAGTGAGACCAAGTTGACTGGGTTTAGCCCAATTCTCTCAATTGCCCATAATAAGCTCAGAAAGAGTGAAACTAGGTTAACTGGGTTTAGCTCAGCTCTCTCAATTGCCCATGAGAAACTTAGGAAGAGTGAAATAGGTTGATTAGTTTTAGCTCAGCTCTCCCAATTGCCCATGAGAAGCTTAGGGAGAGTGGTACTAGGTTGACTGGGTTTAGCTTAACTCTCTTAATTGCCCATGAGAAGCTTAAGAAGAGTAGGATATGCTGATTAGTTTTAGCTTAGCTCTCTCAATTGCCTATGAGAAGCTTAGAAAGAGTGGGACTAGGTTGACTAGGTTTAGCTTAGCCTTCTCAATTGCCTATGAGAAGCTTAGGAAGAGTGGGACCAACTGGGTTTTGTTGATTTAAAGTAGTTTTACTGAAGTTTAACTCGGTGAGTCATGAATCAGTGACTCAGTCCTAGACTTAGGCTGTTGAGTGATTGGATAAGTGGTGTTTTTTAATATCCTGTGGAAATCAAAAGCAAGCGATCTTTGTCATTAATCTATGAGAGATTATAAAGTTAAGTTACATAAATTAAGCATAATTACACTTTGAGTTAATTAAGCTTAATTATAGTTGACATTAATAATAAATTAGTACTAATGACATTCTTTAATTAGTTTAATACAATGGGTAGGGCACATGTAATCATCTCCATAATCAATTTAAGCATATTTTAGTTGTCCAATCCAATAGCATCCTGTTATCCTTATGGGACCCACCATTATCACAACATGGGTGGGACCTATGGGTGTGCTATGGTGGAGCCATGGCAGAGTGTCTTTAGAAACCAAGAGAAATTCCCAGTGGCCAAAGGCCACTGGTGTTAGAGGAGGCACCTACCTCTTGGCGAGTCCTTAGTCGTCAGTTCAAAGAAAAATTCTATCACTTCAAATGAGAGAAGGAGAGAAGGAGGGGGTATTTATAGGCTTAGAGGGCTTTCCTCTGTTACTTGGTAGTGGTTTATAAAATTACTCCTTTGCTGCTTGGGTGTGAAGTGTAAAATTTCCACCTCAACTACTTGGTAGCGAATTGCAAATTTCTCTTGATTTTGCCTTCATCTCGGCTAGTTGGGAGTAAAATGTAATTTTCCCTTGATTATGCCTTTTCCTCCTCTAGGTAGTAATGGATTACAAATTTCCCTTAAAGTGTTGGCTAGTTGGTAGCAGATTCAAAGAACACTTCTCTTGGAATGCATTTTGCTGTTGCCTCCATTAGTTGGTAGCAAAGTTAAAGAACATTTATCTTGAAATATATTTTGCCTTTACCTTTGCTAGTTGGTAACGGAGTTAAAAAACACTTCTCTTGGAATATATTTTGCCTTTGCCTCTGGTAACTGGTAGCGGAGTCGAAGGCTATTTCTTCTTTGGAGTGAATTTTGCGACCACATTTCTAGTGTTTTGCAATGCATTTTTCAAAGAAATATTATGAATTGGAAATTCCATTTTATCAAAACACTAATAATTCACCAAATCACATAATCCAAACTGTCGATATGAGGTCCAATTACTTTCAGTAAACACATATTGATCCAACATTGACGGTGCCAATCAGCCATGTTTAATCATGCCTTGTATTGCACCGCTTGCGTGACGTATTGATTCCAACGATTCCAGTATTAACGTGTTGGAATTTTCTAATTTCCAATGGCTTGGAAAATGGATTTTCCTGACTTCCAACATTTTCTGACTTCAAAAATGATTTTTGAAATACCATTAGCGACGCACAATACCCTGCATACCATCTAATTGGGATTTTCTAATGATTGAAAAAAATGGATGCTATTGGACCCAATATATGTTCCATCTGTCTAGAATTTTCTGATGCATAGATGCGAAGCTTTGATCTGCACTATTTCCAGACTCAACGTGTTGGAAATATTGGATTGAAATGTTAATTCGCATCACTTAATAAATCTGGAATTCTCCAATGCCTGGATGCAACTCGATTTTCAGATGGCCCAATAAGCATGGCTCTGAACCGTTCATTTTGGCATTCTGAATATTTGGACCGTCCACTGATAAAATGTTATATGCAAGTCTCCTCCAATCATCTTGAATTTTTAGATTAGGCTGCTAAATGGTCTGCATGGCGTGCCATTAACGAAATATTCAGCTGATGAGGATGGACAGGGGGTAACCTTAAAATGTTAGTTGCTCGCTTGAAAATTCTTCACAGCCTTGATTGCGCGGCCCGCTCAACTACCTGCACAAGGCCTTTTGACTGCGTGAGCCATCTGGACGCAGATGCCGCTGTCTGTGTGACCCGTTAGGCCAGCCTTCATCATGTTTATGCGGCCTGCTTTGGCAAGGCTATTGTGTAATTTGTTTCCCCATCCTGACTACGCAAGTTACTGAAATCCGATTGCATGATGTGGACGACCTGCACATTTCTGCCTGGAAACGTCATTGTCTACGCCTTGGTAAGGATGCTGACTCGATTACGTTGCTTCCATCTCAAATTGCTGCCGCGTACACGAGTGGAGAGCTTGGCACCAAGCAGTGCTTTTTGCTTGACTATGTGAGTTTTTTGTCTATTCTTTATTCTTTATTGGTATAAATGCATGATTTCAATGATAAATAAAACATGATTAAAGATTATATAATAATAGTTGTTGTCAAGATTTTAGTATATAGAAATTAAGTTACAGGTTTTACAAAAAATGAGCACAGAAAAAGATGTCAAGGCTCACGCAAGTAAAGAAGTAAAAGACGAAGTGCCATTATAGACAAAACACTCAGTTGTTTCTATTCTTCGGTCAAATTGAAAGATTATATTTGACAGATGCAAAATAGTGTGCATACTACAGACTTTGTCTATCATAAGCAAACCACAATTAAGCTAATGGTCATTTGTTGATAACAGACAAAGGCAAAGAAGGAAAGATATTCCAGCGAAGCAGTGAAAGGCAATATGGCAAAGCAAAGACTTCTTGAACCAATGATTCTCTGCTATAAACAGATAAAGCGGAGAAGTGAAGGTCATATGGCAGAGCGAAAGGTTCATCTAGTAAAGCAATGGCGTCTGCCTATTTAACTAAGCTCATCTATTATCTACAACAGACAACCCAACAAATGAAGCCGAGAAGAGAATTCATCTACGCCTCAATGCTTAGTCTATCACTTTAAACAGACAACCCATCAGACAAAGTGCTAAAAAAATAAGTCATCTATACTTCTATAGTTCAACAGACAAACCACTAGAAAGGATGATTCATCAATTTGTCTACGCTTCAACATTTCGTCTGTTACTTACAACAGACAACTCAATAGACGAGTGCTAAAGAAAAAAGTTATCCATTCTTTTACAATTCAACAGATAAACTACAAGACAAAGCACTGGAAAGGATGATTCATCTGTGACTTATGAAAGACAAACTAGAAGATAAAGGAACTTTGTCTTATAATCAAATGGATAGATACTTCATCTATCATAAGTAAAAGACAAGCAATGGTCAGGTTGCATCGTTGGTCTTCACTCAACATTAATAACGCCTTTTCCATATTGATGAAAAAGTCAGATAATGTAGCAATACTTCGACCAAAGCTTAACTAGAAATCATCTTCTTTAAGGTTGGCGCTATAATCGTTATAACATACGAGAAATAAGCAGAAGTCAAAAAATTTAAAATATGCTAATCAGAACGATCTTCTGTCATTTAATGGAGCTCACCTACCACCAACAACCAAAATTCAAAGAAGCTATAAATAAAGCATCGTTAGACCAGGAAGAAGTAACAAAGTATCGAGAAAATCTTTCAAAAATCCTCTTCAGAGCATTCATTAATCCGACCTAAAAACCTTCTGCTATTCTTCAAGAGTCAAGAGCCTTCAATTCAAACCTTTCTTAACTTTCTTTGAAGGCTCACAACCACCTTTTGGGAAGATCATTTACTTGCATTCAATTTTCAGAAACCTTCCTTTGTGCTTACTGAGAAATACATGTGCTTCAACTTTTGATATCCATTCTTTGTAAATTCCATAAGTTAGTAGTTGAAACTAGACTCAAAAAGAACTATGATTATCTGATTACAAATAAGAGCTAATTATTCATGCCTCCTAGAGCTGAAATCTAGACAAGTGCTGGGAGCACTGTAAATATGCCCCCTAGAGCTAGAATCTAGAAGAGTGCTGTAAGTACTATATTCATGCCCCTTAGAGCTGGAATCTAGAAGAGTGCTAGGATCAATATTATATTTTTGCTATTGGGAATAGTGGAACCCAAGATACTAAGAGAAAAGTGTTCTTATAAGAGTAGAGTAGAGCGTTCACTCGAATCACTATAAAAATCATTATGTCTTATTTATTTGTGCATTTGTTGTTTGAGTAATTAATTGCTAGAGGGACGATTAATCCTAAAGGGGTTGAGAAATAATTTTTAAGTATCCAATTCACCCCTCCCCTCTTGGGTTTTTGCCTAACCTTCGAGACCAACAAGAGTTATAAAAAACAACTACATAAACACTTGTAGTGATCAAATGGCAAACCCATCATCCTCATTACAAATATTTACCGAGGGGCAATCATCTACCAAGTCACATTATTTGATGGAAGTAACTTCGTTTTTTGAAAGCTCAGGATAAAGTAATTCATTATCGCCAATTATATGGAATCTTGGAAGCCTATTAAAGTTGTAATCGTTCTTTCCACAACTAAAATAGATGCATGGACCAAGGAGGAAGCGACCTTAGTCCAAAATAATGCAAAAGCTATAAACTCTTTATTTTGTGGACTATTTTTATCAGAGTTTGATAGAGTATCCTCTTGAACTACTACAAAAGGTATCTAAGATAAATTAGTGTCCATATATGAAGGATCCTTGTAAGTCAAGAGAATTAGAAGAAATAGTTGATGGGAGAACAAGAAAGCTTTAGGATGAAGGAAGGAGAAAGTATATCTGAAATGTATGCTCATTTTTCTAAGTTTACTAATGCTTTGAAAGGTTTGGAAAAAGAAGTCACAAACTTTGAATAAGTGATGAAGATACTAAGGATGCTACTAGAATCATGGAACCAAAAGATTACAACAATAGAAGAAGCAAAGTGTTGAGTCTAATCCATGTACTAAGCTTGATTTTGATAATGAATGAGATTAAACAAATTAGTTTTGATGATGATGAATAAATGAATGAATAATTAAGGTACTAACAAACTACTTTCCAAGTGTTGCAGTATTAATATCAAAATGGATTAAAAAAAGTAATGAAGGAATGCTCAAATAAAAAGACATTCAAAAGTCACTTCAAAACTTGCTAAGAGGCTTGGCATGGAAAATCATAAGTTAAGAAGAAATCAAAAGTTAACTAGAAGTAACGCAGAAATGTTTTAGAAATAAAATGTGTAACTAAGAATCACTCAAAAGACACATAGAAGCAAGTCAGAAGCAACACAACAATGCATAGAAGCAATTCAGAAGGACTATATTCTTACATAGAAGTAATGTGGTAGCATCATAATGTTACTCAAAAGCAACACAGAGTTCTATTACGCTGCATAGAAGCAATGCAAAACTCTATGACAATACTCAGAAAAAAAGCAGAAGTATTATCACACCACACAGAAGTAACCTAGAAGACAAGTCACATAATCAAAACCATGTCAGAAGAATTCATGGGGTAACAGAAGTAACCTAAAAGCAAAACAACATTTCACAGAATTAATGCAGAACATGTCATGATCCACCGAAGCAGTGCAAAAATCATGACTTATTATGTAGAATTAAGACAGAAGCACTCTTAAAAACATGTTCAAGTAAAGCATAAATCATGAAGATATATAGAAGCAAAGTCTGAGCTTCATAGGCAAATCAGAGGCTATTTAGAAATAACTTAGAAAAGATTTAGCCTACTCAGAAGCAACGCAAAATGTTGACATTGCATAGAAGCATTCTTAGAAGGCATTTTTCCAAAAAGGCCCGAGTTAAAGAAAAATATCAGAATCAAAGCCTATGTTGCATAAGTAAATCAAAAGCTGCTCAAAAGTTCTTGAGAAGCTTAGAATATATCCATTGAAGATTAACACAATGAACAAGAATTCTAAAGAGGAAATTGCCAAAAGACTACTTAACAGGGAAGTTCAATAGAACCACTTCAGAACTTTTGTTGAAGTATAAATTGAAGCATAAAAGTTCTGTGGACATACTTAGAATTTTTGAACTCTGACCAATTACAAAAGTCATCACCAAGCTTGCCTGTAGTAGCATGAACTAGAAATGGCAAAGCAAATTTTACAATTTGATGAATATTCTAGTACAGACAGCACAAGCAGGGAACAAAAAAACATCTTCAGCCGACAGAGGCAGCAATCTCTGCTCATCTTCTCTAAGTCCAACAAGATCCAAAACTGACCTATGATCATCCTTTGTCAACAACTTTGCTAATCAGGCCCACATCAACGCCCCTCCTTCGAATGACAGCGGAATGGTGGGGTAGCAGGTGGGATCTCCCCCATGGCATCCATCAAGAGTGGCTAAGGAAATACAGGCACGCGTCTTCAAATCGAGACTAGGAACACTATCTATGCTAACGCTTATCGCGGATGTCTTGATGCATCTGCAGATCCGCTTATGAGGATGCCGTTGATGCTCCTGTGGATCCGCTCACGAGGACGCTGCTGATGCTTCTGCGGATCCGCTCACGAGGATGCTACTAATGCTCCTACGGATCCGCTCACAAGGACGCTGCCGATGCTCCTGTGGAGCCGCTTCCGAGGACACCGCTGATGCTCTTGCGGAGCCGCTTACGAGGGTGCTGCTGATGCTCCTGCGGATCCGCTGACGAGTACGCTGCTAATGCTTCTACGGATCCACTTACGAGGATATTCCTACGGATCCGCATACAAGAATCAGTGAGCGCTCATCTCAGGCATCATGCCACGGACATCATATCGCGCACAGAGCCAAGTGAGGAGCTCACGCGTCGACTCCAAATCCGGCTACATCGACACCACCCAACAGACCCTGCTCGGTGTCGTCTCCATCCAGACAATGCGATAGCTCCATCAGCCATCGGTGGTGAGCTGGGAATGGAAGTCTGAGCCCATCCCGCTCGACAGCGAGAAGGTTATAGCGGCAACACCCACGCCGAAATCGAAAAGCAATTGTTGATCTCTCCATGCCACTGCTGACATGCCGTGCAGATACTGATAGGGTGGTTTAGCCGAGCAACCATCGTCGATCTCCCCACATCGCTGCTGACGTGCCGCGCAAACAAGGTGGTTTAGCCGAGCAGCCATCGTCGATCTCCCCATGTCACTGCTGACGTGCCTTGCAGATAGGGTGTTTTAGCCGAGCAGCAATCGTCGATCTCTCCATGCCACTACTGACGTGCCGTGCAGATACTGACATGCCGCGTAGAGCCGAGAGCCATCATCGATCTCCCCATGTCACTGCTGATGTGTCGTGCAAATAGGGTGTTTTAGCTGAGCAACAATCATCGATCTCCCCATGCCACTGCTGACGTGCCGTGCAGATACTAATGTGCCGTGCAGAGCCGAGCAGCCATCGTTGATCTCCCCACATTACTGCTGATGTGCCATGCAGACAGGGTGGTTTAGCCGAGTAGCCATCGTCGATCTCCCCAATATCATTGCTGACATGCCATGCAGACAGGTTGGGTTAGTCGAGCAGCCATCATCGATCCCCCCATGCCATTGCTAACGTGCCGTGCAGATATTGACGTGTCGTGCAGACAGGGTGGTTTAGCCGAGCAACAATCGTCGATCTCCCCATGCCACTGCTGATGTGCTATGCAGATACTGACGTGCTGCGCAGACAGGGTCGTTTAGCCGAGCAGCCATCATCGATCTCCCCATATCACTACTGACGTTCCGTGCAGACAGGGTGGGTTAGTCGATCAGCCATCGTCGATCTCCCCAAGCCACTGCTGACATGCTGTGCAGAAGAGGTGGCATGGCCGCGCAACCGACACCTACAAAGATGAGCAGCGGACGATGTAGTACGACCCAATGCGTACGCGATCAGGGACTGTCCACCTGCCCCGAAATGCCCCCATGGTGGAGCTAAAATTTCCAAAATGCCCCCACTGGTGAAGCTAGGCATATTTCCAAGCATTCACCAAAATGCCCCCATGGTGGAGCTAAAATTCCTAAGCTACCCTCAGAGGACCCAGACCCTATAAATACCCCCTCTCTCTTCTCAAAACATGATGAGGACGAGAACCGAGAACTTGGAGAAGGAGTTTGAAGAGTCTTTAAGAGGCAGGTGCCTCACTTGACGCCAGTGGCCCTTAGCCACTGGTAACCTATCTAGTGCCTGAGGGCACTTTATCGTGGCCCCACCATGGTACATACATGGGTCCCACCCATGCTATGGTAATGGTGGGCCCCATATGGCTAATGAAAAATAGGATAATATTGATTTAAACATCCTAAATGCATTAAAACCTGTTTGAATCCTAATTAAACCACATAACCACCCCATAAATCAAGAGATTAATGACATCATCTAAGAACTGTGATTGATACTGATCACTGTCATTAGTGTTAATCATGATTAGGCTTAATTAAATCAAAGTGTAATTAGGCTTAATTCATGTAATTTGGATCTTCGATCTCTCACAGTATAAATGGCAGAGATTGCCCGTTTGTAGTTTTCCACGGGGTATTGGAAAACACCACTCACCAAGTCATTCAAAAGCCTAAGTCTAGGACCGAGTCACTGAGTCATGACTCATCAAGTCAAACCTTAGCGACCACTAACCATCAACTCATTCAAAAGCCTAAGTCTAGGACCGAGTCACTGAGTTGTGAGTCATCAAGTCAAACCTTAGCGACCACTAATCATCAACTCATTCAAAAGCCTAAGTCTAGGACCAAGTCACTGAGTCATGACCCATCGAGTCAAATCTTAGCATGTACCGTTCATCAAAGCAACCAAACCCAGTCAACCTGGCCCACTCTTCCTAAGCTTCTCATGGGTAATT